>VXBL01005648.1:250294-327838 GCA_013400195.1 Aramus guarauna | reverse complement strand
CGCTATTGCAGTTCCACAAGGCCCTTCTTTATTCAGAAATAGGCCAGTGATGCCCGTTTCACAGTTGCGTGTGTGCTTCAGCGGAACAATTATATCCACTTTGGAGAAACTTGTTGCCATTATAAAATGGTTTTACATGGTAACCTTTATGTCTGACAGTTTTACCACTCTGACAGCAGAATTCTGGTGGGAGAGGTTTTACAGCAAAAGAAAAGGCCTACCTTGCTGTTTCTTTGCTGTTCGTTCCTTCATGGGAGCTGGCTGCTGTCAGTAGCCCAGGAGGTTACCATAGCGAACGTTTCCGTAAAGCAGAATATAAGGTGCACCTTGCAAAAGTCATGCTGGAGAAAATGATAACCCATCTCAGAACTTCAGAAACACCATTGTTTTGCAAACACTTAAGGTTTACAATGTGTGTGAACCGGTTCAGAAACATCTGATCTGTAAGAGAAAAAGTTGTTAATGGGAAATAGTCTTGTTCTTACTGGAGCAGGGGCTGTAACTTGTAGTGTCTACAGCACCCAGCGGGATGGTTTCCTGATGTGGCTAAGGTTTGTGATTGCTGTTTCAAAACAGCCAGCTTTTTGGTCAACGTAAATCAATGTCAAGATGAAGATATGTCAATTAACTGAAAACATAGGTTTCCTGTGTGGTAGGTACTACTGGCCTGTATTTTACAATTAAAAAAGAGTAAAAAAACATCTATCTACCTAAAAGATCATCTCTAGGAAGAAGACTTAGTGGGCTTCCTGCCCTCAATTCAGCCATTTCCTCTTTTGCATTTGGTTTGTGAATTGTTGCTGTGATTGAAGGATGAGAATGAAATCTAGTTCTTCCCAGAACCTATGCTAGTGGAAAAATGGCAAGATGCTTCTGAACAAGAGAGACAACAAAATAAAACTGATAGATCTCGCTCTACCTTTATTTTATGATTCCTGCCTAAGATTTGGCATGGATGTGTTGGGAGAGCAGCTTTGCTCCTGTTTGGTGTGTGCATCTGCTGGGCAGTTGCATCGGAACACTTCTGTATCCTGCTATGTTAAAGCTGGCATGCACGTTCTTCACAGGAGACAGCAGTGCAAGATAGATAGCTGAGAAACAGTGGCAGATCTTGGTAATTATTGATCTGTATGGTTTTTTTCCTTTGCAGTTTTTTTCCCCCTCTACTATTAATTTGCTGGTATTGAATTATCTTATCTGATTC
Source organism: Aramus guarauna (assembly GCA_013400195.1). Classification (NCBI taxonomy): domain Eukaryota; kingdom Metazoa; phylum Chordata; class Aves; order Gruiformes; family Aramidae; genus Aramus; species Aramus guarauna. Next base: position 326,634 of record VXBL01005648.1, on the reverse strand, counting down.
TTAAACCTAGTAAATCTCCTAAGCAATTGCTGTGTGGAAAAGGAAGGTGGGTTAAGTGTCAGATGACACGTTAATGACTGATACAGTTTGCATGGTGTAATCTTTATATTCTGGGAACCCTTTCACTGTCTCACGAGGAAGATGTTAAAAAGTACTGCAAAAATATGTTTGTCATAGTGTGTTTTGGTAACACGTTGCAGGGGTTTTTGGTTGTCATTTCATGGCAGACCAGTGACAGCTCTAGACCTTAGTTTTTCTGTCATGGTTACTCTTTGAATCTATTTGTTGTTGGAAATCACTTTAACATCATTACTGTGCTTCCACTTGTGAAGTTTGGCCATGGCATGATCATCATGCATCATGCGGTGATGCAGACATCAATACAGTCACTTTGCACTGGCTTGACTTAAGTAATTGTCCTACAAGCGATGCACTTTAGACATATGGCAACTTAATTACATGAACACGGTGACAGTGAAATGACTCATGTTAAATTCGCTAAAGTGTCCTTTAAGTGCAGGAGAAATTGAAACCTGGGAGGTGTTTAGTAAGGGGCATTTTGGGGAGAGCTTTCGATACCTAAAACCACAGGGTTAGCATTACATCCTTTGTTCCTATATTAACACGGCAGTCTTAGTGTTGTAGAACAGTCTTCAGATTTGGTTTCTTGACCTTCTAAGTGTGTATTTCTGTATCTTGTAGATTGATCATTGACTTAAAACCGTGTAGCCTCTGTCAGTTACAAATATTTTCTGGAACTATAACATCTTTCTTCTGTGCTGTCCATCTGACTCATCTTGCTTGATGATTAGCAAGTTTTACGTGTCGTCGTTGGTTTGGTAGCTTTGAGCATCAGCGTTGCTGCTGACAGCGGACTTGACTTTGTGCCCATTTCCTTATGCTTTTGGGAAATGGCTGTCAGTTTTAAGGTCACAGGTTTAAACTTGAGGTAGGCGTTGATTAAAGCTATTAGGTTATTGGGGTTTTTTTTCCCCTTCTCAAGATTACTTTCTTACTTGAAAAGTCAGGGGATAAAGCAAAGGGGTGGGAGTTGATTTGTTTTGTTTTGTTTTGTTTTGATTCGAATACTTGCTGAAATTGTCCAGAAGGCAAACATTGTGTTAGTATGCAAGATCCTGAAAGGGAGATGTAGAAGTTCGCATTCTCCAAGTTTAGCAAAAGTTGAAAATGAGAGTAATTTTTTATGTTAATTATATATTAATATCTTATTATTTTAAAAGCCATGTCATCAGTGTAATGGTATTTTTTATTATATTATCTACTTCATCTCACTTTAATTCTTAATTCTTTCCACTGCTCAATTTTCTTTATATTGATAAAGCCTATGAAGGAAGCATCGAGGTGTTATTTATTGCCTATTTGATTTTAAAATGGTTTTGGTTCTCAGGGTACAGAATTTTTATTTCTTTTTAAGGTGAGACTTGGTGCTGTAAGACACATACATGTTTCGTGTTCGCTCTGTATCTGTGTTGATTTTTCCTCCCTTTTCCTGGACTTTGCTGACAACCTTTGTGGATTGGTGGTGATCATGAGATAAAGTATTCGTGTTGTTGTTGTTGTTATTGTTATTCTGCTCCTATGTTATGGATGAGATTGTATTTTTTAAATGTTCTTAGCAAAGGCTAGTCTGTAATACTTCAGTTCTACAATGTGAATTCTAGTCTGCGTTCTTAATAGGGCATCTCTTAGGGGAATCAATTCTTTGAATATTTTAAATGTTCCCCTATGAGAAAGGAGGGTTTGAGCTTAGGTTGGAACAAGATATTCTGCATATTAGTTGGGACTCTCCAGGTAACTCACTTCATCTCTGGGAAATGAGTGTATTTTAACTAAAGCAAATCTGCATAGTAGTTACAGAGTCCTAGATGAATGCTTTAAAAAACACTGAAGATGGAAAGCAGTAGTTTTAGGGATAGCTTTCTGCTTTGTTTGTTTTAGTAGGATTGGATTATCACCCACAGACACCACTGAGGAGTGTTTCGCTAGGAACTGTGCAAATAAACAAGGCCTGGGAGCCACAGGATGAAGGAAGACCTGGTCCCAAAGTCTCTTTCTTCCTCTCTCTCCCCTTCCCCTTTTTCCTTCCTTACCTCTTCTGGATTCTCAGTGATGTCTGCATTAGTTTTTCTTTCAATGGAGACAGTGGTGTTTAGATTTTTTTTTTTTCCTTGTGTTGTGAAAATAAGCATCCTAGTACGCTTGTAGGAGCTTAGTATCATTGAGACCCCTGCCCCTCTGTCACGTTTTGTTGACTGGGTTTGATGAACGGTCATGAGAGGATAGGCTGAAAACTGTGTACGTGCGGACATTACAAATTAATCAAATGAACCTTGTTTCCTAAGAAAACCAGGTAAGCAATGACATTAAAACCTGAAGTAAGAGGACTTCATCAAGGTTTGCAGTAGAATAGCCATCTCTTCTGTAGATGCCTGACTCTAATACTAGGGTTTCTGCTCTTTCAAGTTGTCTTTTTTAATAAGACAGAGTAGCCTTAAATGACACTAGCTTTTTGCAGCACAGATTAGTTCTTGTAAACAACGCTCAAATAGGAGTTTTTCCTTCACTTAGAGTAGGTGGGAGCCATGCATGTTTTGTTTTGGCTCTTTTCACCCATTCGGATTTGGCAGGTGGACTGATTGCAGATGCTTACCTACAGTTCAGGTGAGTTGCTAGTTACAGAGGTAATCTTAACAATTTGCTCAGGTTATGTGGACACTTAAAATGTGATTATTGTCCCTAGAGCCACCCTGAGCAGCAGCTTGCTGGTTTTCAGGGTCGTCGTTTATATGGCTGTGGCACTTCATTTACACTGGTTTATTTGCTGTTACACTTGAGGAGGCTTTTGTTCACTACAGAAAAGATCTTTTTCTTAAAACAGATGAGTTGGGAAGGATACTAGTGGAATTTGGTGTTATCTAAAAATGATGCAGCTATTAAACCAGCTTTGAGATTCTCTGAGAGTACTGATGAGAGAGGAGAGATGCATCTTGGATTCTTTTTTTTTTTCCTCTAAGAGTAAACTATGCAGGGCTGAGTGACCTCCTCTCCCATTTTGGCTGATTGGAGTCGAGGGCTCTCAGCGTATCTCAAGAGGTGATCTGTCTTGCCGAATTGGGTCATTGGTTGAAAGTAATGGTGGTGGTGGGAACCCTGCAAGGTTTTCCTGTTTGTCACTTAATCTTTTTCAAGGATGTAAGGGACTGGAGCAGCGATACTGAAGTAGATATCAAGTGGATTGGAGAAGATGAACTCCGTCTTGATGTATTTAGAGGCTGTAGTCTCTATTTCTTCTGGGGATGGGTGAGATAAAGCCATAAATAGCACCTTCAGATTTGTCATTGTTTCCAGAAGAAACCGATGAAGTCAGGAAGTGAAGGCACTTCCCCTCTGATGTTGGGTGCACATTTATTACAAATGGCTCTGTAAGTTCTGTGGGCGTCTCACATCTCCGTACTGGAGTAAGTGATGCCTTGGCGTTTCTTATCTCTTTCTTGGTCTCCTGACCTGTGAAAATCTACATAAAAGTAAGATTTTCTTTTTTATTTGGGATATTTGTTTTCTTTTTGTAGCTTGACTGAAGTAAATACATTTAGGATACCTAGCTCCTCAGGAATTGTAATAATGTACTCTTTGCTTTGTGCATGGGGAGCCATGGCCTCTAGTTTTAAAAAAGAAAGTTATTTGTCTTGAAATCATAAAACATAAAAAGTGTTTTAAATCTAAGGACTGTGAAACTCCATTATACTTTAAAGCCTTGTCTGAAACTAGGATCAGGTTTTTTTAAGTATCTTTCTCTCTTGTCAAAGCATCTTCTCTTGAGAGGAGGCCACCGTTGGCCTTAGCGCCCATTAACTTTGCTCCAAGAATGAATATGTGGTGCTGAAAAAGCTGCAGTGTTTCTAGGCAGCACTGAGAAATGCTGTTGAAAGCTGACAGGTGTATGTATTATATACACAGGCTTTCTCTCTCATATATATATAAAAAAGTATTTATTTTTTCCTAAAGTTGAGTTCCAAATATGGCCCCGTTCATGTGTTAAGTACTAAACTGTTAGAGTGGTGTTTTAATATAAAGGACGAGATCTGTACAACAAATTCTTAAAGAAATGTCCAGGTAGGAGATGCCTGGCAGACAGGCAGGGTGAAAACATGGGATGCTTTCTTGCAGTTGGACCATCTGAACTCACATAACGCGTATCCTAAAAGAGAAATTATTGAAGAAGGCAGTGGTTCCTTCCAGGATTAACTCCACTCATTGCTCTTTAAAGTGTTACCATGAGGGTTAAACTAATGGCCCTAAGAAATAATGAAAGTGCAGGATCAGTCAGAAGTGTTACATGTATAGCACTAATTGGCCAATTGAATCGACTAATCAACTCCTTTTAAACAAATGTGACCATGGGCACAGGCATATGAAAATCTTCCTCTCTTTCAGGGAAAGTTTTTTTTTTCTCCTTTATTTGCAAAACAAGATTTAATCAAGTTAGCAGCAAGGCTTTTTAGTCCAGCGGCCAAAAGCAAAAGTCTGCCTTTTAAGGTAATTATTTTATGTCTTAAGTTATTCGTTAAACTTTTTTTAATAGATTTGGTGGAGTGGGGGAGGAACTGAATTTTGAATTCCTGTTGCTGTTGTGGCTAAATCTTTCTTTTTGAACTTACCCTCTAGCAAATGTAACCATGTATTTTGTCACTCCTCTTAATGAAAACCAGTGTATTTAGGGAAGTGGCTTGGCTAAGTATGTGAGTCCAGAGTTTATTGTGATAATAAGCCAGTTCTAGATAATTCTAGCCTCACTGCAAGTGTAGAGGGACGATGTCCAACAGTTGATTTGTTTGGTTTTGATTTTTCAACCAGTTCGGCTTTTTTAAGTAAGAGATAATGACTGGAAACTGTAAAATCAGGGAAGATTCCCTCCTCTTCTTCCAATCTTGGTACAAAAATAAGACAGGAGCATAACAGCTGGAAGGATATGGTGACAAGAAAAAAAACCCAACTTTCTTCATTGCAGTTAATGTTTCTTGGTTTAATTCTGTGTACTTACTAAATTGAAAACCAAAATATTGTTTTCTTTGTATGTGTTTTCTCTGTGTATGCTTTTAAGGTAAGAATATTACTTTGCTAAGTGAAATGAAAGTGCAGTTTTTATTTCTAATTAGGAGTCCAATTGCTGTCTAAAAGCAACTTGACATAAATTATAATTCTTATGATTATCCAGTAAGAAATACAGAAATTATCTTTTTATAGTAAACCTAAGTTTTTTATTTAAATATTCAGGTTTAACCTTTTGCAGTTATACTTAATTTCCAAATAGTTGTTGAATCTTACTGGGAACTATTTTTAGGTTATTGAGAAATTGCAGTACTGTGTAGTTTAATATGCTTTTATTTAAAGCAATTTATATAAATGCTCTTCTTTTGTGCTGTTACGTAGATAATGACATCAAAATATGCTTTGGCAGTCTTGATCATTCTTCCATGCAAATGTGAGTGATAGATAATATAACAAAAGAATATAACAACTGCCTATCAACTAGTGGAGGCACCTTTATAGAAAAATAGCACTGATGTTTCTAAAGCTGTATCTTTTCAGAAAGCTGGGTTACGGTGGTTACAATGGTCAGGCTGGAAGAGTCTGAAACAAGCAGTGTATTTTGGATTTCAAAGACTAATAGCATATGATTGCTTTATTACCTGCCCAAAAGGGAGAAATCTGTCTTACTGCAATGCAAAAACGTGATTTCTGACAAACAGCGTGGCAAAATCCACTTCAATGTATAAAATTAACCCTTTTGAGATCCTGCCTTAGCAGTGGGATTTGAAAGAAAAATACTAGTGTGATAGCTGTTGGAGGGGGCTGAGAAGTTTCTCTGTGTTGCTGGAAGAGCGGCTTCAAGTCTAGCTTAAGTTGTGAGGAGTATAAAAATTACCGTAATGTGTCAGATCAGTAGGACACCTAGTCCCAAGTCTCACCTCAAAAACCTTTTGAAATGAGGATAAGAAACAGTGAAGTAGAGCACGATCCTTCTCGCAGTCGGTGACGCAGCCGTGTAGGCTGTGTAGGAACCAGTGATTTGACCTGTTCCCTGTCAGTTTGTCTAACCCTTTCTGAATCCACAACTTCCTGTGGTTATGAGTCTGCAGTTTAATTATGTGCAATGTGAAAAGGTGCTTTAATTTTTTGTTTTCTGGTTCTTGTGGTAGGAGAAATAGTGAATAACCTTTCCTTATTCTTCTTTTTCATAGTAGTTTTGATTTTACACATCTCTATTGTACTCTTCCATAGTTGCACTCTTCAGCTCGAAGAAGGAACCAGTTTTATTGTATAGAAGATGCTGAAGCCTATCCACAGCTTGCATGTGTGTGCAGTGCTGGACTGGGCAGGACTGCTCTTTCTGGCTGTGGGTGTTTCTTAACTTTCCTGTAAAACTGAAATACACATCCATCGCTGGTAGTATAGAAGTATTTCAAGCCTCTGGTCATCTTTGATACCTTTTTTTGAGCATCTTCTAGTCTTGCCGTGGCTGTCTGACACCAGCACTACATGCTGTCTCAAGGCGCTCTGGATTTCTAGAATTGTAGCACAATGTTTTCTGTTTCTTCTCCATTCCTTGGGGCTCTTAATGACTATGGAATTGATGCTCCAAGAGAATTAGTCATAACAATTTCCAAATCCTGAATTGCAGTAGCTAATTTAGATCTCATTGTAGAGGTGAGGTTATTTCTTTATGTCTTATTATTCTGCCTTTAATTTCATCTTCTATTATCCTTCTGCAGTTCTTAGAAAACAAAATTTATTTTTCATCTCTTAAATAGTTCTGTATTGTCTTAAAACTTAGCACTTATTCCAGGTTTGTGTGCTTCTCTTGACAAGCAGGACTCAGTACAGACTCATTAGTCCTCTTTGTATTGTGAAAAATTACTTTTTATTTCTGTCATTGCTTCTTATCTTTATAATCAGCCTTTAAAGTATGAGATGATCTCCCAGAAAATGCTCCAGAATGATTCAAGTCTCTGTGGACAGTAGTAGGTCCTGGGAAGATGGTACTGTGTCTGTGGACACCAAGCTTGCAGGATGTTTGCTATCCTTAACTTGCGTTGAAGACACTGAATGGGAATTAATGGTGCTCAGAGTTTCCCACAGCTGAAACCTAAATAGTGTGCACTGGTCTGATGGATTTTGGGTTTTTTTCTGTTTCAAGTAGGTATTTCTGTACTCGGCTCACAGGCAGAGGGCATGGGAAGCAGCATGCCAGGAGCTCAGGGGAGATGTGTGTGCAGTGCTGGCCTTTGGGTTTATATGGCCACAGCTTCTATCGTTGTTGGCCTTTGGACATTCACGCAGGTATTTTGTAGGGGAGGGGGAGAAGGCATTAAATTGGATAAAACTAAATTGTATCCTTATAGCAATATTACTACTGAAAAAATATTTCCATATGCAAAGACTCTTAAACTAGCAATTCTTAGCAGTTACAATGCACAAATTTTTATTTTTTTTTTTATTTAAGAGTTTTCACTGTGATGGTGGAGGATGTGTACACCAGAAATGCTGATACTACTTAACTATTTCTGTTATGTTTTTGACCACCCTCTCACCTGAGGTGACCATTAACTTGGTTTTGGCCTTAATGCCCAGGTTGTTGTATCCTTAGTAAAACTCTTACTTCTTAAAGTCATTAAATGAAGTTACCTTTGACTGGATCTGCTGTACAGCATGTGGTAATGAACTTAATGATATTTTCAACATTAAAAAAAAACCCACCTTATTCTGAATTTCCCAGGTTGTGAAGTTTTTAAAATGCTGTTAATTCAGATACGTATTCCAGGCTTCCTCACCGCCACGAAGCCTACATGCTACGGTGTGAATAGGTCACTGGTTAGTTCAGTTTGGAAAATGGTGAAACGAACATCCCTGGTCTAGACAAAAGAGATCAGATTAGTCTCCTTGTAGGATGCCCGGTGGAGTTCCCTGTGTCTGACACCTGTGTGATGTGTACAGGAGAACATGGATTTTGCATTTAATCCGTATTATATGGGAACATACCACAGTCCAAAGAATTTATTTTTCACATGAATTAGTTCTGTGTCAGATAGTAAGAACGTTGGAGATTGTTGACTTGAGAAGCCAGAAAAGTGATTTCATTTTGCTGTTAATGGGTGTTTTTCTGTCAGCCCTTTTGAAAAATCCATTCATTATTTCTCTGCACCTCAGCAGTTTTCATTTTGTGGCCATTTGCTTTTGGGTGTGCCCAGCCCTGGTATAGAAGAACGGGCTTTTAATCTTGTGTATTTAGAAGACTATTTTTGTAACCATAAGGGCTAACAAAGTACCTTACAAGAATTAAAGTTAAGATACTGCAGAGGCATTGACCTCAGCTTTGGAAAGCTTTTAGGGAGTATTTTTTTCTAGGCCAGTTCTTCACTCAGTTTATCTGCTTGCTTTGCATTGAGATCTGATAATTCATTTTTTTACATTCTTGTTACTCCTAAAAGTGATCATGGCAGTGCTTGTCTGTGCAATTTCCGGTTGCAGCTCAGGGCAGCACTTAAGTGTGAGATGGTATAATTTACATCCAGCGCCGCACTTCCCGCTTAATGTTTTGCTAGCAACTCCATATCTGTACAGAGCAAATCAAAACAGACTTGGGCTGTCAGCAGAGATGTTTCTTAAACACAACCAGGCAAACGGTTTTATTTTCCATTTAATCAAGAGTATATTTAAAATTTAATCTCACAGTGGAAGTACATGATTATAATACATACAGGTATTTCTAGTGGGTTTAGCTCTTAAGAACTTCCATGGGCCTACAGTTAGATGCAGAATATTGACATGGGGGAAGAAAATCCAGGAGACCTCCTAAAAGAACTTTTTAAGGTAGTCTTTTCAGGATGAGGGTGTCCTTTGATTTTTCTGTTTTTCTAAGGCACTGTTTTTATTACGTCCTGATGTATAATTAAAATTCTTATTATTAAATCAGAACTATTGATTCCAAAGTTCAAATGGAACTTGAATAAAAGACTCTTACCTCTCTTTTGTATTTATATGTTATCAAAAGGAATAAGGTTGCATGTGCCAGCAGAGTGATGCCTGAAAAAATACCCACTGAACTTTGCGAGGATGGGGCTGCAAAAATAATGAAAAAAATGTTTGGATTTGAAAACACTTTTGACGATAGTGTAAATATTCTAGTATTGTCAGGATCAAGCTTTGAAATTGTACTCCTAAAAATAGAGGAATCTTTTTCAGTTGCTCTCTGTCTTTTGAGCCCTTAGGCTCAAGTCTTGTTTTTCTCTCTGTAAGAACAGAAGTGCAAAAAAAATCTTAAAATGAGAACAGATTTTCATATAATTTTACCACTCCTGATGCTGGGGTAATAAGAACATCATCACTTACTGTGAGCTTTTCGCTAAAACCCTGTACTGTCACTATTCTTAGGCCTTTAGGCCTGTTAATGTTCTTGTGATTTGCAATTTGTATCGTTGAAAGCTGTTGTTTTTTTTTTTTTTTTTTTTTTTTTTTTTTTTAAGCTTTCAGTACTTTTTAAAGGGAGGAATGGGAAGGAAGCATATCAGTTAATGAGCAATAACAAAAGCAAGGCCATATTTTTGTGGTGTTGCCTGGAGAAAGAGAGTTTTCCATGATTTAGCACAGCTGGTAATACTCTAATTCCATTTAGGAGGAAAAGATATGGGGGAGAGATGCGTTTTGCCATTGCACTTTGTAAGTGCAAAGAGTGGTAGAGTCTTACTAGCGACTCAAATGGAGCTTTAGCAAGTTAAAACAGCATTTCACTGGGTAACACAGAAACGGTTCGCGAGCTACAGTGAAAATAGATGGTTGACTGGCTCCCGGTCAGATGGTTTGAAGATCATGGTTGGTTGAAGATGTTCCAAGATCAAATGTGGGGACTTTTGAGGATTATTTATGTTGGCGCCTGAAGTCTCTCAGAATTAATCAATCCACTAAGACCTATTCTGGCTTCATAGCCAGCTCTGTGTATGTTTTTCTCAGTTTTCTAGACTTAAAATGCCACATTTAAAGCCTTGTTGATCTGAAATGTTTTCTCAGCCTGTTACAAAACCTAACTTACGCACTTCACAGAAGAGGCTGCTTTAACACTTGAAGTGTATTAAGTAATCCAGTCTGGAAGGTGAGAAGTAACCATATTTCTGTGCTTTTAGCCTCTTACTATTGCTTCTTGGACATGATGTTAAGAGATGTGCTGGGAGTGGAACTGAAATAGTGGCCAAATTCTGCACTGTAAGTAATGGTAGCAGGAAAGGGATTTTCTTTTCACATGTGAAAAGTTAAGTGTCAGGTCATCAGACAGACAGGAGAGTGTATTAGTGATAAAACAGCAGTATATTGAAGCCAGCTTGTCTCGGTGAGATTTTCTGGATTTTGCAGGTAGAATGAACAGCATGTTACAATACTCAAATCTGCAATTTCAAACAGACTGTATGTAAGTGTGTCCTGTAAAGGTCTACTAGTTGAATTTTTCTAAGCCTTGTGATGGAGCTCAGGACATTGATATTTCTAGTATCCCTTCAGATACAAAAGGGAAGGTTTTTTTGTTATCGTTATAACATCCCTCCTTTAGATATGCATTTATTTCCATTAAAAACATATTTGCTAATCTGAACTGGAACCCTTTTAAAACAAAACGCAAACGAAATCTTGGAAAGCAATGGGAGACCTCAGGACTCTGCAGTGAAAGGATTGAACTTTGCCATCCACAGCCTCTTATGAATAAAGTTAGCCTTCTAAAGATAAAAGGAAATTCAATTACAAAGCAAGAAGGAGGGTGAAGGGGTGTAATTAAAACACATAATCCTAAAACCAACATGAACAGTGCTTTTTCATGTTATACTTAAAGCAGTGTGCTTTGTGTGTTGCTTAAGATTATTGATTTAGTTTCCTAGGGGAAACACTTTTTGAGAGGATGCGAAAAGGATGACGTCTGTTGCTGTAACTGGCAGCGTAATTTCACGCAAGCATTGTACTTATGGGCAGCTCGGTGGAGAGTTTTCCTTTACAGCTTGCTAATCTTTCTTAAAAAAACCCCAAACAAACCAACAAACAGAAAATGAAGTGCTGCTGCTGCTTTTTTCTCATGGCAGTTGTACTGCCAGACAGAGGATGAGTGCTTCAGACAGCTGGAGAAACCAAAGGCAGCATGAGGACAGCTTGTTCTGTCCTGTTACATCTAGACCAGCAGTCACTTCTCAAAGTTTAGTGGTTTGGACCCTGATCCTCAAAGCATTTAGTGTCCAACTCCCATTGACGCGTTCAATGTTGGTGCCTGAAACCTTTGATAGGGTGTATGGCCTGAGGTCCACATTAATCTGGAAACTTGAAATATCTCTTTAGAGTTTTGTGATAAATGCTAATGCTGTGTTGTAGGAAATACACATCTGCTCTGCTGCATCACTGTTTCTCCGCTAATTAGCGGCTTGGTCTTACAGTAATGGCAGGAGGTGAGTTAGAGCACCTGTCTTCTTGGTAGTGAAGCATTCCCTGGCTGGAGCTAGAAGTGTTTCGTTATCAGGACTGGCTTTTATGATAAAAGTATTCTGATTCCATCGAGCAGGGGTGAAGTTGTATGTACACACACTGACCTGCTCACCGTAGCTCTGTGTCGGAAATGAGTACCTGTAGGCGTACACAAGTAATTGAAGGTGACAGGCTGTCCCTCTTTCCAGGCTCATTCCTTCAGGACCTGCAGCTGTTTTGATTTCACAAACATGGATGATGTCTGATTTGATGGAGAGGAAGAAGCTGTGGGGAAGGAAAGGTGGGAGGGAGCTGGCAAAAGAAAAATGAGAATGAGTATAGAGATCAGGAATGAACACGGACTTCACAGTCAAGAGGTTTCAGAATTTTCTTGAATGCTCTTCTCTTACGCTCTTAATACCATTCACCTATCTCTTTCCCGATACTCTGGAGTTAAGTATTGCAGTTTCCTTAGGTTATTTAATACTTTAGACGGATAGCTTTGTAAAATATTAGTACCATTATTTCATAAGTTATTTTGTGCAAAAAATTTCTCTGTGAAGGAAATATTTTGAGTTATTGTAAAGAAGGAGCACCAATTTCTTGTAGTAGTTGATGTGCATATCTTGTTCTCTGCTCAAATATTGTGTGCAAGTCTATAGAAAAATTGCTGCTTATATTGAGTGAACTTAGTGTAAAAAAAGAAAAAAGCAGTGCAAGATTTATAATGGGTTTTATTAGTGAAACATTCTTTCCTCGTTTAATCTTTTGCCTGGTATACCTGATGCCCTGTTTGCCTGCTTTTGTAAAAATAGCTTGTGCTGTCAGTTTAGTTCCTTTAATAAAACTAATAATTAAAAAATATGCAATTAGAAACTAAAAGCATCTGTGCTTTTCAGCTGGAGAAAGCAAGTGTGTAATCACACTGCTCAGATGAATAGGTTCCTGGAATCAGGTTGCGACCATTGTATTTGCATTTTGAATCTATAAAAAAAGGCACAATCCTTTCTGAAAAAAAGTCGCTGAAAACCCTGTTTCTGCAAGAGATGAGCATGCTTGTTTTCTCCTGATCTGGTAGGAAATACAAGTGGAGGAACCTAAATGTGTTAATAGTATTTTCCATTAATTGAAATACTTGTATGTGACTTAGATCCATCCCTGAGGATGTTTCCTGACAGCTTGTACTGGACAGAGAAGTCCTGGGCTTCAGTTCGAAACGCATTTCCCAGACATATGTCTTGCATTGGAAGCTTCACAGTAGCTTTTAAATGGCTTTTAAAAGACTGTAGTCCTTTGAGGAACTTCATCTATGATAGGTTTGAAAATTAGCTGTTGGCAGTGTGATAGTGTTGCTGGGGAATGGAGCTGGGGGGAAAGGTCTTTATGATGACTAAATCACCTTTTGGGATGGATAGAATTAATTGTGGAACTTCAGTGCAAATATTTGGGGTTTGAAGGCTGTAAGAGTGACTTTCATGTATTTCATGAAACATCTTAGGGAGGAATTTGAGTACTGGCAGCAAGGGGAAGGTAGAGACTTCTAAAAATCTAATATAGAACAAACTCCCTGAATTTTTAGCAAGTCTCATATTGAAAGCTGAATGATGATCTTGTGGAGCATTGTAATAGCTTGGGACATTGCTATAGTGCACTATCGTATTGTACAAAAGTATTCTGGATGTTTCTGATGCTTCCTCATACAGAAAGTTACAAGGCTCAACAGTTCCCATGTGCTGTAGGTGCTGAAGAAGTGCAGAGAATGACCTACAGAACAGGTTAAATACAAGGCAGTCATACACACCTAATTACTATTGCCACTGCCATTCTGGGGATATACTTCTGCCAACACTTGCTTTCTGCAGTTGTTTTGTTTTCGTAATCGTTAGGGTTGTTCTGTAACTAGGCATGTGTGTGTATGTTTGCAGGCTGTAGAGGTACATTTGAGATGGCTCCATTAATTGACTTGTTCATAAAACATCTTCTCTGCCAACAGGCTGAATTATTTCATACATTACTAATATGAAGTTAAACAGAGTTCCCAAATGTGCATGATATTTTTCTATCTCTTGTCTGAAGTTTGCTTCAGAGAAGCAAGTGGAAGTTATTTAATGGAAAGTGAGCCTACTTTTAGTTCATCCACCTGAAAATCTTGAAGGTGGGTGGCCTGTGATTTGGAAAATTAAAAAAATAACTTAGAAACTGAAAAGCCATTGCCTTAGCTCTGCTGCAAATATGCTAATACAGAGTTGATCCTTGTCACTTGTTATCCTCTTCCCTTAAATAACCAATCAACTGTAAACCGGTAACATTTAGCGAGATTATTTTAACTTGAACTTTATTTAAACTTGTCTGTGTTGTTACTCCCTTACATCAGTTAATAAGGCTTCATGTGTGGCTGTTCCTTAACTAGATTTTGTCAAAATAATCCAGTTTTATAAATTGATTTAAGCCTAAAAAGGTAGTTTTGACAGTCATCTATAGAATAACTAACATTCTTTGATAATTTTTCGTTACATATTTATGAACTTTTATTTAAAAAGCAGAGCGAGCTTAGGCTAAAACTCTTCCCGTCAACATAGACACTATGATCTTGCTAGATAGATAAAATTAAACGTTGGAAAACGAAGCCTTTGGTTAACCTCTTTATTCTTTTACCACCCTCTCCCCTGGAAAATGACAAAGCCTTTGTAGACTTTATATAAATTAAAAAAGGCTGAAACCATTTGTCCTGCCATGAAAATAACACAAAGTTTGCAGTAACATCAGTTCAGAGTTGCAATAGGTAAGAGGTGTAATGTGCCTTCTGGGGTTTTGTGGGTTGCCTATCAGGTTTTAAAAACTGAAATGGAATATTGTGTTAGAATAGAAACAAGATCGTATCTGCCTGAATACAAGAATTCCTTAAAAATTGTACAGTGACATGAGGAAAGTTGGAGAGTTCATGTTTGCTCATTTATGCTATCAGTATGCTTTTGGGCAAAAGATGAAGAGTGTTAACACTGAATACAGTGGCTGGAAGAAAGGTTTTTAATCTTGATCAGAAGGAGGAGGTACTAGTGCACGGAAGGACCCTGGCAGTGTCTGTGCTTGTTGTGCTGGGGAGTCTTGTGTCCCAGAAACAGCAGTATGCCAGAGTGAGAAGACCTGGAACAGAGTGGCCGTGGTTTAATGTGCACGTAATGCACAAAATGTAATGATCCATTTTCGTTACCTGCCAGCTCTTTGTTGCTTGAAGACCTTCCATAACAATCTTTTCCTTGTGAGGACAAAAAAAGAAAAAGGTTAAGAAAAATTCTTGTTTTCGTTTATTGCAGCTTTTCAGTCATTGTTATATCTATGTAATTGCAGTGAACATACTTGCCTCTTCTAGTTAAAGCAGAAAGGAAGCATACCTAATTTTTATTCATGCCAGCTAAGCCTGGTTTCTGGCCAGTAAGAAGAATGGAAGGAGCACATGCAGGCTGTTGTTACTGCCTCGTGCTACCTGCACGTTTTTATATTAGGCCGTTTTACAGACGTCGCATCAATGGCTTTCGACCTTCCAGCTTGAGCTGCTGTCACGCAGGCAGCCTGGAGCTTCTTCACATGCAGTGATTTCTCTATCAAAACTGGTTTAGTATCAGGTTTCGTCTTACACCTTATCTCTGCTCACCCTTGCTCACAGTGCAGTTTGGCTACAACACCAGGGGGTATTCTTAACCCGCATTAAGTGTACATGCAAGATACTTAGCTGATCAAACTGTGGACCAGTTCCTAGGTGAGCTTTAATGTCTTGCAAATCCCTTGAGCCATCCAGCTTTCTCAACAGAAACATGTCAGGTGGCCTTTGCAGCTACCTGACCATGACTGATGATTAGTTTGCGGAAACTTGTATGCTATGCAAAATTTCACTCTTCCCTTTACTTGATTACAGTTTCTCCCTACCCATGAGATTTCCTGTTCTTCTGATGGTGTCTGATTCTCCTCCTAAATTGATGTAATCTATTTCTCTGATGTTGTTGTTAGGTATATATAAAAAAACCTGAAAGATACTTCACCGAGCTGGTGAAAAGCTAGATAATAGGTCTTGTTTAATCTGATATCTAAGGCAAAGCTGTTGATAAATATGTTTTAATAATTTAATAAACATTTTAGAAAAATTGGGTAGAAATTTTGAATAAGGAAGGTATGATATGAATTACTATAGTGGGCTTCTAAGAAGTGCTGATGTCCCACATGCTTTAAGCTACACTGAAATCTGATTGTTTTGACCAACCTGAGAGCTGCAATTCCTCCAAGTTTTGATTAAATTTGATTTCCTGTGTGACATTACATCATCAAATTGTCATGCTGTTGGGCTTTGCTTGCAAGGTCTCATTCACCTTGTGGCAGAAGTGGCCTGTATGGATTAGCTTTGGAAATGGGAATCTGCACTGTAGATAGAGATGCTTTTAAAATCAGTTTAATCTCTTCTAGCTTTCCCTTTTAAAAAATTACCCGTATTATTGTCTCTTTGGAAGAATACCCTTTTCTGGTAAAAGATTGTTACTGCAAATTACAATAGTATGACACAGCAGCATCACTTCAGGTATTACCACAGAAGTACTGTGACCTTGCACACCTGAGCTGAATTCTCCATTTTCTGTTTGTGTTATAAGGCGAAGGCTGTTGCAAAGTACAAGCACAATACAAACGAGCGGTAGGCACCTGTCCTCTCTTGGGACATCTGATACAGTTGTTCAGCAATTTTAAAATAATAGTCTGAGTCTCTAGCAAGTAGAAATTCAATGTGAAGGCTCCGATTATACCTGGGGCATTACCCAGCTCTGTCACCAGATGATTTGACTTCCTTCACAGTTTGCCAGTACGCTGTGTAGAGTCACTTCAAATGGGATGCTCAGAAAACGGCCAGATGTTGTTTTGCTGTCTGCAGACAACACTCCCATATTAAGTCTTTAGCTTGGTGCATCAGAGAAGAAAAAGTACATGCTGTTAAAGTAGGAGGTTATTCTCAGCTTTACTGTTTAAAACAGACGATCTGGAGTGGGAGCCTGGAATCCCATATTGCTAAAACGGTGAAGTGGCAGTGAAGAGTAAACCCAGTTTCTCATTTCCTCATAACAACTCCCCAAGAGCATTTGATTTCAGTAGTTTTTCTTTAGATACTGATAGTGGATTAATTTAGTTATATTATAAATTAATAAGCCCTCATGGCATTTAACTTAACTCCTACTTTATTCCTATTGCATTTATTGTCTTTAATGTCAGTGCAGCTATAAATTATGGAAACTAATTTTGTGTGTCCTCTGCCCACAATCTCCTGATAGCAAAGTACTATAGGCTGTGCTATAGCGATGACTAAAAATCACTGTAACAGAATTGGTTTGGGGTTATTTTGGTAGGCATCTATTTAAGATCAAGAGGATATTCCTAAAAGACACTGTCATTTATGTGCCTTTTGGGTAGTTATGAATTCTTGGTAATAGATTTTTATGATGTGATGGCTCTATCTTAACTGACTCTGAATGCACCAGCTATGAAAAAATTAATTTAGGGTTTTGCATTATAAGAAAAGTAAAGGCAGCAAGCCAGTGTGTGGTTTACTTGAATCGAGAGCATGCTCGATATTGTGCAGTATTGCTAAGCTAACCTAAGTTGTCTGTATTCAGTGGCAACTAAAACCAGAACTCATTACACTTTTAGTAGTTGGGGTGAAAAGAATGAGAAGATTTTATGTCTGCTGAGCAGTACTGTGGCATTGCTGGATGTAATCACCTACCTGCTCTTCATCATACTCTGGCTTCTGGATGAGTTAAATGAAAGCTGGTCATACGCATGCTGCTCAGGCCTTGATGGCGATAGACTCATGGCATTACCATTACTTGCTTGGTTTTATCCGTGTTTGTGGTGGTAATGAACGTGACTCTGGAGCAGGGAGGTCAGGCAACTTCAGAGCAGCTCTGAATTTTAAGTTGAAGTCCTAAGCAGCATTGGGCTCTAACTTTAATCCCCAGCTGCCTCCTCAGAAGGCGGTGGCCTTTTGGGAAAGCTTTTCTGATTAGACTCACCTACATATACCTGGAAACAGCCAGCCTGAGAACAAAGCCAGCGGTAAATTCCAGATTTCCTCATTTTTCTCACCAAGTTGACCCCCACTTGGGAGGGAGGTTTGCATCCCTCTCTGTATTTAGATGCAGCAGTTTCTCTTGTATTATTTTTGTCTTTTCTCCTGGGTAAGAAGGAAGCCAAGACAAAGTAGCCAAACTGTCTGATACACTGCGTGGTTTCATTTCCTTTCTTTTAGAGGGGAATAGTACTAGGAAAGCAGTACGCTGCAGGAAGGATGGACTATCATACTCCCATCTCTAGAGCTTGACCGCAGCTAGCAGGCAGCCATCGTCTTGCGGCTCTCTAAGGGCAGCCATCTGGCTTGATCTTCTGGGCAATAGAGGACCTTTGAACTCGGCTCTTCTGATCTGTTCTACTTGTGTTACTCTAATCCTGGGAGAAATTGTCCATGTTCACCAGTCCAAAGCAGATCTAGCATTGTAAACCAAAAGCAAATGGAGTGAGCCGCAATTAAAATAAAGGAGTGGCGCTGCCCAAGAAGAAATACTACATAAAACCCACAAAACAACTTTATCTTGTATGCTGAGCAATGAGTGAAATGGCCAGGATGAAGAACCGTCGACTTTCTCAGGTTGAACAACTTGTGCTGTTTGTGCCGGGAGGCAGCCTGGCTGTGGCTGCTGCATGGCTTCACAAATTCAGAGCGCTGATCGCTGTGTCCGTGCCAGTACTATGGTTTACCAAATGGTTTTTCTGCTTAGCCGCAGTAGACGGCTCAAAGATGACACTTAAAGGCTGGTGGCATTCACCAGTTGGGAGCTTACTGCTGTGGTGGTCCTGTTGCGATGGATCTGGCATCTTCATCACAAGGTATACAGTGGTTTTCAGGTAAAAGCAAGTAGGTTTTTCCTTTTCTGAGTAATCAGTTCCACGCATCTGGTCCAGATGACTGCATTGTGCAGAATAGGTCGCCAAAGCTTTTGATAGATCTAGATGAAGTGTTATTTCCCATTCTGTTGAGCAAGTGCTACAAAGAGAAAGGAAGATACCCACTGAGCGTAAATGAATGAAAAGTAACACTGGCAAAAGTAACACCTTGGCAATGGACTATTTTTTTTTTTTTCTTTCATCTGAGTAAAACTTTAGAGGACAGGCGCTCTGTTCCTGACAGTGACTGATGGATGTGGCTCAGAGTCTAAACTGTAAACTCGCTCTCATATTGATTAAAATGTATTTGTGTACCTTGCTGAGGAGACGGGGGAAAGTTTGATCTGGTGAGCACAGATGAACTTTCATATGACGCTACTGTATGAATGAAACAACTGGTTTCAATATATTTTTGTTTCAGTTTCTATTCCTGGTCTGTGGTAAATGAAGTTGTGGTACCTTTAAAAGCAGCTGAAGTAAAGATTTTCATTTAACGCAAGAAGCTGAAGTATGTTTCTCCTCTTAACAGGTTTTTTTTCCCTTGGAACCAGCATAGTTACTGTCAGATATAAGTTCACTTGAGTTTCAGAGTTACCAGACTGTGCTATAGTGTAAACACAGCTGCTATCGAGTAAAATAGCTTCAGTCTTCTCTAAAGTATACAAGTTCAGTGTTAGTGCAATAATAGATGCTTATTTTATTAACTGTTAGTCTGCCTGTTGACTCTCTTGGCAAACTAAAACGATGAAGTACACCATATGCCTGGCCTTCCGTTAATTGATAAAGGATGCGCATGGAGATTAGTGCTGTAGCTTAATTGAGAAAACCTACATCTCCTGGTCACCCCAAGGAATTGGTAGAAGGGTTCCTTCCTACTGTGATATGGCAAGGGTACATGTAATGATGTGCAAGCCATGTTATTTAAGCTGGTTTATATAACATGCCTGAAAGTGGGGTACAGTTTAAATACCAGTATAGATAACGTCATCTTGTGTTCAGCACTGAATGGGAAACTGGTCAGGAGCAGTTGGTCAAGCACTAGTGAATGCTGATAGACATAACCCTTCCAAGTGCTTGTCAGTACTGCTGCCGTCAGGGAAGCAGAGATAACCATCATCTATATAGAACTTCTAATTTTATTTTATTTTATTTTATTTTTGTCATTGTATGAAGGCTTGTATTTCCCATGGATTTTTCATAAGTTTTCTTAATTTTTATTTTTTCAGCTGTCAATGGCAACTTACCTAAAACATAAGTTAAACGGCATAATGATACAACTTGGCTGATAAATGCAAACCCCTGCATAGCTGCAGTTATTTCACATAATCTGGGCATTATGGTTCTCTCATCAGAACCAGCTTTAAGGAAACTTCTGTAAATGGATGGATCTCAGTTCCACAGGTTCTTGGATTAAAAAAATAAAAGTGCACAGTATAATTTTATCCTTATAATAACTTAAATATAATTTAACTAAAACAGCTGAAACTTGTGCATGTGACTGTACAATGATTGAATATGTAGAGCTTGTCAAATATCAATATTTAACGTATTTAACAAGACTGACTTCCCTTGTGCTAGTTGTGAGTTTGGGTTGTTTTTATTATTTTGAAGACTGTAGTGTGTAAATCTCCTAAAGCTACCTGTAACAGCACTGGTGTTCTCTTCAGTCCACAACGTATAGATGCATATATAGAGCTTGGGAAGGAAGAGGGGGAAGACGGCTGCTAGGTGGCAGTGAGAAGTTGCTCAGCGCAAGCACAGGCGGGTAGAGAGCGTCGCTCCTGAGAGCAAACAATGAGAAGGGGGTAAAAAGGTTTCAAGGCTTCCTGAACAGTATTTGGGACCACTGCTTAAAGAAATCGGTTATTGCTGAAAGTGCAGTGAACCTGAAAGTATAATTCAAGCTACTGTTTTGCACTTCAAAACTTACTAAGAGCAAGTGTGTAGCCCCTAAGTCAGATTGCATTGGTGGGTAAAGTCATAGTCTGACAAAGCGTACGCTGTCTTCCTGTGACTTCTCTTGCCACAGTGCAGGGGGAGATTTAGAAAATGTGAGTGTTACAGAACACTCTGCCAGTCTGCTGTGATGGTCAGTGGCTGCAGAACAAGCTCGTGTTGAAGCCTCTGGTGCACATCCCTTCTCAGCAAAAACAGGCTCACTGAGCTCTGTGCCATGCTGCTTCAGGTGCTGGTGTTGCAATTTAATTCCTGCTTGAGAAGTTTTGGGAGTTCCTGTAAATGAAGTAAACATTTTTTTTATTATTATTTTTTTTTTACTCCAGGCTCCCTAGTTTCTGGTCTGTGCTTAAATGTTTCTTACAAGTCCATCAGAATGGAGCCTTCACTCCATCATACTGTACCATACAAGACAGGTGTTATTGCCCCAACAGATCACAGAATCAATGCACATTGTATGATAGCCAGGATGATGTGACGCTAACAGGTTTATAAATAACCAAAGTTATGAAATCTCATTTATCTTTGCTGCTAGAATTAAGTGCTGTACCTGACTGGGAAGATGAAGGGGGTAGTAGTTTCTTATAAATCTTATAAATAGGGAGAATTTTAGCCTTGACACAGTCTCCTCCCTAGTTTTGCTGTGTGAGTTTGCTCCAGTGGAAAGTTTAGTGTGGGTGTGGAGCTGCCTTTTTGGGAGTAATGCAGCCGTATTCTGGTTTAGTTATGCATGGAACTATAGCCAAGTTGTAAAGAATGCTCACAAGTCTTTCAAAAACAGGTTAAGGGGTACAGTCTGGAAGCAAACATCTTTTTGAGATACGTTTCCTTGTTTCATGTTGAGGCTGAGCCCTGAGGAGCTTTCATTCTCAAGGAAAGCCTGACCTTTTCTTCCTCTTTCTGTAACATCAAAGGTTCTCTAAGCACATGTTGAAGCAAGAACTTATTTGGACATTAACTGTTAGTGCTTTGATTTTTTTGTTCTCTTCATTGTTGCCTACTTGTTTGTGGAGGCATGGTGCAGGTGGAAGATTTTTTTGTGGTGTAGACCCAGGGTCAGCATGATGTCCACTGTTTCTTCACTGAATCTACGTATGGAGGTGAAAAAGCAATTACACGAGTCTCCCTGTTCGTGTTGGGTTTTTTTGAATTGGAAGCGTGAGCTCTGTGTTTTCACTTCCCTTTGCACACCAAAAATCTAAACTCTCCATTTCATCTTCATCTGAAAGTGAGTGCTAGACTGAAATAAAATTTAGGAGGAAGGGAAAGCTCTGAAAAATTTACGTTTATTCCATTTTTTTCCTTCATGCTGATTTCTAAGAGGCAAACTCCCTCTCCTGCTCTTTGCCCCTTTTCTACTCTTCAGAAGCCATCCTTTTTGAGTGCTGGTGCTCAAGAACTGAAAGTGTGAATCGCATTGAGCACATCCCCAGCCTTGTGAGTTGCCCTAAGCCAGCATAAAGCCATGATGCGTACAACCAATTTGGGCCAGAAACAGCCAATAGGATGTTTTTCTTCTCAATAACTGAATTTTATCACAGTAACTGACATACTAATGGACCAACTGGTAATTAACATCAGTGAAAATTTAGCTCTGTTGTTTTTTTAAATAACACGATAATCTTGATAGCAGCATGTGTGGGGTTTTGTACCATCATGCAGTGAAGACAGAGTGTGGAAAGTTAAAGATAAAACAGTAAAAATCATTGGAAGCTGACAATTTAGGAGGCTGTCAGAAATACGTACAGTGTTCATTGTAGTAATGAATGCTGTAGACTTCATGGATACAGGAAACGAATAAGCTCTTTGGGACGTGGGTGTCAGCACCTTTTCTCACATCACAGAGGTAAAGTGCGATGGATTTGTTTGGCTGAAGCAAAGAAAAGATTCTAGTCCTAAAAGAAGTACGTGGACCTGGGATGGGTACTGTGTGGGGAAGAGCAAGAGGTTTTGTTTGCTTTTTGGTTTTGCAAAGACTTTGACAGAATGAGGCCTGTATAGGCAACCTGATTTTATTTATTTACTTACTTATTTTCCCCCTTCCCTACATTCTTTAGATCTAGGAAGTGCTCACTTTCATCCTGAAGTGCCAGTACGTGGGCCTTAGGGCAGGAATTTTAAGTGTAAAAGATATTTGCTACATCAGTGTGTTGAAGGTCAGTAAAATAAATTACCAAGTCTTTTGCTAAAGCATTTGATTTGCTTAGTCCCCATCTCTTTCATGGAAATCTCTGGACCAACTAGTTAATGTTTGTAAGAGAAAATT
Organism: Aramus guarauna; assembly: GCA_013400195.1. Classification (NCBI taxonomy): domain Eukaryota; kingdom Metazoa; phylum Chordata; class Aves; order Gruiformes; family Aramidae; genus Aramus; species Aramus guarauna. Next base: position 303,926 of record VXBL01005648.1, on the reverse strand, counting down.
TTATTTCCGAAGCAGCTAATATTTTCTAGGTTCTTATTCTTTCTCTCACCTTTTGTTTCTTTGATCCTTAGGACAACATTGCAGTGGTTGCTTTTGGTAACCTCCCTCTCCCTTCTCTGGCTCCCCCTCTCCCCAATTTTGTGTGTACGGTGGGAAAGAACCTAACACCCTTTCCTTCTTGAGGCTTTTCGTATCAAATTTAAACTTTTCAGGCATGATATTTTTTTAAAATATATATGATAGGATGCTTCTGCGGTCAGGGAATTGATTGGTGCTAAAAATAATATTTTTCTTGTTATCTGAGGAATATTCCAGTGTTCCCACTTCTGAATCCCAGCAAAACTAAGGATGAAACAATGCAATTTCCAAAGCAATAGTCAATCTCCACAATCAAAAATGTTGAAAAAGTAATTAGTACTGCTAAATGAGTATATGCAGGAGATAACTTTTAAAATCCCGTGGTCTGGAAAGAAAGACTGCTCAGAATCTGCCTTGATCAAGATTTCAGAGTAAGGTTTGAACAAGCAGAGCTCCTGATCTCACTTACCTGTTATCTTTGCAGTATATGAAGTGCAGACATAGGGTTTTGTTCTGGCCTTCAGCACTGCATTGCTCTGCAAGGCTGCAAGTGCACTGCATTTTTTAACTAAAGTGGTCCCTTAGTAATACCAGGTCCAAAGCTGCCATGTGGGCAGGCTTTAGCCTTCCAGTTTGTGCATACATCTTTTTGACCTGCTTGGTACAAGCCCTTTTTTTTGTGGAGTTCTCTGCAAGTTGGTCCTCTTTCCCCTTTGGAAATACTTGCTGTGATATAAAGGCTGGTTTGCTGTGATGTCTGATCTCCCTTACCTCTGCAGCACTGTTTTCTTCTCCTTCTCATTTTGATAGCTTGCATTTTAGAGAGCTACAACTTACGATCTTGTTTTGCTTGGCAGCTGAGGAGCCTCGATGCAGTTCACTGCCGCCATAACCTTACTATGGCTCATCAGTGTCTTCACCTTTGCCTTCTTGCCTTGAGCACTTAGAAAAAATAACCTGTCCTCCTACAGCAAAGCCTCCTTTACCTTCAGTCTAAGAATTAAAATTAATATGACTGGGAATTGGTGGACGCTTCTTAAAGTGCAAGATGCCATTTTTCTGTAGAAAAGAAGTAGCTTGCACAGATAATCTGCAGTATAAAGCTATGAAGTAAGTTCTGCAAAATTAAAATGCAGGTGGGGGTTATGCAGATTGCCTTATTTGAATATTTAAATCTTCTGTAGCTTTTTGATGACTGCTTTATCATTGTTTTCCATATATATGCAATGATGCTCATTTACAGCCTTCCCCAATCAGTTATACAGCAAATACCACTGCTATAAATAAAATGTCATTTGCAGGAGACAGAGTAAGCTAAATGAGGAAGAAATGTTCCCTTTGAAGAAATGTTAGCCATGATCAGTTGGTCAGGATTTTCTCTACAGGATTATTAAAGGGAGTGGTTGAAATGTACATTTTTCCATTCACCTTCTTCCCTGATACTAGCCAAGGAGTACCTTTTTTTTTTTTTTTTTTTTGGTAGTGTTTCAGAAAGATTGTCTCAAAGCCAAAAAAAAAGTCTCTGAATGTTGTTTCATGTTGCAGCTCAGTCAATGTAGAGGTTGGCTCTCAGGAAGGAGCAGTGCTGCTGTCACCATCCTTGGCCATGCAGTCGCACCCTCCTCTTTCCCATGGCAGCTGTCTCAATCCTGCAGTCAGCTGTTTCTTCTCCAACAGAAAACTAATCGCACTCTTGATTTTTCTTCTTATTTTTGTTTTCTTGGTCAGATCATGCTTTGGCTTTTGCTTCTGCACTGTCTACTAAATAATTCAGATATTTCTGTCTAGTTATTCAGTATCACTGGCTTTGCTGTTACCATTTGAGCAGTGTCACTAAACTCATATTAGTCACCATTGGGGAAAATACACTTATTTTTGCTGCTATAATCTGAAGCCCCAGTGTTATCTGTCAGATACACCACTTCATCAGCTCATACAGCCGCACGTCAGACTGCTGAGCTGCTTCTGATCCTGGTTCCACCGTGGGCTTTCCCTCACCTACAGGGAAATCACCTAACTTTGTCCACTGTTTATCGTTTCTTGTGGGAGTGATAAGTCTTGCATGGGGCTGGTGAATCTTGTTGAATCAATTTTAAAGTAACTTAGATTAGATTAGTTCAAGGTGATTATACTCAAGACTTTCTACTTGTACAGGGACCGTGACATTTCATCAGCGACACTTATCTTTGGAAGGTACGAAGCAGCTCAGGTCAGAATGAATCTCACAGTAACACTGTAGTCATATAAGAGTGCATGGGAAACCTATGAAATAGGTTGGGGATTGAAATAAAGATCTGACTGCCAAACTCAAACTGCAAAGGGGTTTTTTTGAACAGTTGGTAGAGGTTAGGATGTAGGATAACCTGCCCCCAACGCCCTTTTTGTTAAGGGATCTTTAAATATGCACTGTAGGAAGTTGAATTTTGCCTCATCTAGGATTTCTGACTTGAGATGGCAATTTTTACTCAAATAGTCTAGAGAGAAAGCGAGTATATTTAATAAAAATGGAATTAGAAGTTCTTATATTCACATCTGGAGACTTGAGCAAAGGGACATAGCCTTTGAGATACATTCCCCATTGGCTCCCTTGCATCGCAGAATCGTCATTTTGTTTTTGGCTTCCCCCCTGTTTTAAGATGGTAATTCACAGTCATGTGCTTGCTTTTAAATTCCCTTTTAAATTAGGGAATGCCTGTGAGTAGGAAATCAACTGTAGTCCTGTCAAGGTCTAACTTTTGGATGGTATACAGGTAGCATGCTTGGAATTGATGCTTCAGCTGGTCTGCTAGGGGAAAGAGAGGAGAGTGTGTCCTTGTGGAAGAAGTAAAAACTGCTGCTATTTAATTTTCTGTGCTGCTGGTGTTTCTGTACTGTGCTAGCAGTGGACGTTGTGAAGAGTGGGTCAGTCACGGGTTGCAGGAGCTGCAGGGAGGAGGAAGGGGGTCTCCTCACTGTTCCTCGGCCCCACACTGCCTTAGTGCTGGGCACTGAGAGCTCTCTGTGTGGTGAACTGTTAGCAGGAGGAGATGATATCTTCGTGTTCAACTGCTACAAACGTCTGCTCCGTCCTGGGATGCTGGTTGTCTTTCTCCTTGTGTAGTGCCATCATGAAATCAGCGATGCTGCACATGAGGCAGCACGTGCTTTGCTGGGCCCTAGGAAGGAACAGCAGTGGCTGGAGGGAGGAGTGGAGGTGCAGGCCCTGGTCAGAGCCTGTCCCGCGCTGCTGAGCAGGAGCGTACGTGCACGCTGCCGGCTCTGAGGAGCGGGGAGCGCAGAGTGGGCTGTTGCAGATGCTGTGGTAGTGCTGGCACCTGCCGTCTGCAGTGCTATTTGGTAACGTTCCAGTACTTCAGTGGTAATGAGACATTGCCTTTCACGGTAACGAAACAGTGAGAGTAAGCTATGAAAATAAAAACCTGAGGCATACAAGTCCTGAAGAGATGCTGAATGCTGAAACGTGGTTTTGTGAAGAAAATGACGCAACAGGCCTGGTTTGTAGTCTAGTTTACTCTTGGATTTGATCTGAAATGAAAAACTACATTTCTGAAAGCAAGACCTGAGTGTTTATGGTCTTGATGAAGAGGTGACTTTGTAGACTGTGTTAAATGAGTGTTGGGTGTGGTTGTCACTTTTAAAAATCTTTCCATTTATCACTTCCCAAATGTATTAGTGCCAGCACTTGAATTCACTTGGTAGGTTGAGGCTTACTTCTTGATAGTAGGTAGCACAGAGCCCTTGCTAGGGAAAATGATACTCAGTTTCACTTGCCAAAGACAACTTCTGCAGCCGCAGGCTTTCCCCATTTTAGTTCCCTGTCCTGTGACCTGTGCTGCCTACCCAGGAGTAAGTTAATTTCTTCATATGAAAACTTAGGCGTTCCGAGTCTGAACTCGATGTGTTGCGATGAGTGCTTTTGATAAAACTGTGTCCTATTTACTTCTGTAACTTTTATTTGCAATCATGTTTTGTTAGTGCCGCTGCTTGTTAAAATAGGTTTTCTGTCTGTTGGACAGCAGTTTGATTCATGGTTGAATCTGTCTGTATAGATTTATGTTCAAGGATCATTAAGGTGCATAAGCCCAAATACAGATTCTCTGTTACTTTTTTTTTAATTGAAATTATTAAAAGTTGGATTGTTTAAATTGAAAATACATAGTGCAAAAACTACAAACTTTGAAACCAGGATTTTCCATCTTAATTTTCACTCTCGCTTGCCATTGACAATTTGACTAACGGGTTAGTTGTTTGCTCAGGGAAGAAAGCCTGACACCGCGTGTCTGTAAGAAGTATGAATAAGATGCCGCTCCCTTTGTTGTCCCCTAGCAGTGCCAATATATTTTTAAAACAGGAACCTAAAGTTAGACCAGCAAGTCTATTTTTAAACCCAAATCTATGAGATAGGCTATAATTTCACAAGTGATGTGCACCAAGGAGCCCTGGTTGAGTTGGAGACATGTTGGAGTTCCTGCTTGCTCTAGAAAAATGGGACCTGTGTAACTAGACGTCAATGTGTTGATAAACAGGTTTAGCTCCTAACCTTTAAACTTCTGTATTGGTGGGGTGGAGAGTTTTCCTTGGGAATAAATGTCCTTGGTGTTAAACTTGGCTTTATTGTGGCTCTCAAATGTCTGGAGGTGGCATGAACCCTCACTGGCTGGTGGGGTCTGTGTCCTGTGATCGTGTTAGCATTTGAGGGAGAGTTGCCCTTTCTGTGTGTAGGTTGTGGCTTAGGAGCTCTTCTGAGAAATGGGTGTCATGTATTACCTTTTCCTGCATTGTGTACTATTTCAATGAGATGACGAAGGAAACAAGTAGGAGTATGCTTTTACATATTAAAAGCAATTCATATGACTGGCTTTTTAATAAATGTCATATTTGCAAAGTACCTTCCTTTCCCCTCCACTTCTTTAATTGTTGTATTGTCTGCAGTGGTGATATCCATTAGGTGGTTCTCTGGAATAGGAGTTCAATTTCAAAAAAAGGATTTGGAAGATAGTGCAGGTTTTTTTCCTTTTACATGACTTGAGTGCTAAGCCAGGTTGAGTGTCCTGCTCAGATTTTATTCAAAGACTTTCCTATAACATATGCACAAAATATGAGTCGGTGAAGAGGACTTGTTGGAATAAATCGAACCTCTCAGCAGTGTTACGGAGTTATTTATTTTAACTTCGTTAAAACTGCATTGACCTTCATACTTTATCTGCAGGACTGACATCCTTCATGCATTGAAATTAGTTTCCAAATCTGGTGTTCTAACAGATGAATTTTTGCAGATTGCTCCAGTAATTTTCATGTTTCAGGCAGTTACAGATGAATTTTTAATCTTTGTTAATTGCTTAAAATATATGTGCAGTGAATGTACATTTTGGTTTAAGACACCTTTCTCTCACATAGTGGATAACTGAGTATCCTTAATTATGTTCATCCATTGGTGCTGTGTCTTCTGCCACTTAGGGAAGTGCTTTTCCTTGAGACCATGGAAAGGGCGTGATTTTCTTTTTTCTTTTGGAGCTAATAGTTGTTAAGTGCTTATGCGGTCCGCTTTGCCACCTATAGCTCCCTATAGGTTGCTCTCTAGGGGCTCTGTACTGCAGATCTCAAATCTTGGCATTGGCTCAGAGTTGTCTCTTGAACAGCATCTCAGTGGTTCTCTGCATTTTTATTTCAAGCCAGAAGAACAAGACTGATGGTGACTCTGACAAAAGGTGTCGTCATTTCACTTAAAAAGTCTAAACCAAGATATTGTACCCATTTATATACTGTAGTTACTGGGGGGAGCTGAGAAACAAGATGTTTCACAGTGGTGTTTGTGGTGGCGCGCATTTCAACTTAAAGGCTACTTAAACTAAGTTTAAAGACCCAAAGTTTAAGGGTCCCTTAATCTGATGGCTGGTACATCGGGGCTGGCAGTTTAACTCTCGCCTATGACTTTCTGTTGGGCAGCTGTCTGTATGACATCATTATGTTGTGTGGGATTTAGTATTTAAATGCCCTAGGGATGCAGAAGTAGAGGTAGGAGTCATTTCCTTCCATTTGAGCGCTCTATTTTTTCTCACCATGTACATGTTACTGGCAGAATATTTACTCGTTCATGCTGCCTGTCTTTATATGGAGGATAAGAAGTTGCTGAACCGTTGTCTGGGTCTTGGGAGCATCAGGAACTTCGTGTTCTTCCTCCATCTTCTTACCCAACTTGTAACTTTAGGCAATGGTATTCGTGCTATAGAATGTGTAATAAAAAGTCGACGATGAAAACAGCAATCTGTTCTGCCTAGTTTTTCTTTATTTGGCTGATAATCTCCAATATTCTTGTAGTCTGTATGCTGTAGAAAGTAGATAGGGAAAGCAGAATAATGCTCAAGATTTTGCATTTAAAAAACAAAACCAAACCTGAATGACTTGGCACCACCAGCACCACCAGCACCCCCCCCCCTGCCCCCTCGATTAAATGCTGAAGAATCAAACACAGCAATTCTTAATAGCTTCTATTTGCAACCAGTTGTAAATACAAAGGAACTTTTTGGGACACCCTGTTGTGTGTTACTCCTCTGTCAAGTGAATGGTCCAGCTGTCTGTGGCATCTGAATTAGCAGGGAACAGAGCCCTGACTTTTACATTCTCACCTGGATTTAACATGTAGTCTCATGGAAATTGCTTTACCCGCTGGGTGGCTCAGCACAGGTTGTAAAGACAGATCTTGTAATTTGTTGAGCTAGACCTGACTGTTTCAATGTTTATTAACCTGGCTTTCCAGTTTTAGGTGTGTTAACGTGTATAGTCAGGCCATATCCAGGTGGTAAGTCAAATCCTGGAAGCAACTGAACTTCAGCCAGATGTTGGGATTGGAAAACTGGCATAAATTGACATAGCCTAAATGAAAGAAGATAAATGCCACACTGTATCAGCAGAATTGTGTTAGATTATTGTTTGTTGGGGGTTTTATGTTGTACAAGGAGCTCTAATAGAAGGTTGAGTTAAAGGTACGAGCAATGGTCCCATTTTGTGACAAGCAGAATCTCCTTTTCTCTGGTAAATATTTTTACACTAATAAAAATGCACATTCACAGACAATGTTTCCACATTTTCAAGGCAGAAGGGATTGCCAGGCTGTAACCTTTCAATCTGCTGCAAGCTTTTTGTTTATTTGTCTGTGTAATGCCAGCGACTTGCTGTATTTAACCTGATGTGAGGGGCTTTGACATAAGTTCGCTAGCACAGCAAGCTGTGACCGCATGGGCTGTGTGCTGGGCAGGCGGTGAGGGGGCCCTGTGCTTGTCCCGCAGCTGGCTGCGATGACCCAGTCGCCTCTGTCCGTGCTGCAAACTGGGGTGCTGCAAACTGGGGTGCTGCAAATGCGTTGCCTTTGCTGGAGGCAGGGTAAGGGCTCTGCTAGAGGGATGGGGAGCGCGCCTGGGGTGCTGCTATGTAAGTGCATTACAGGGATGCCTGTCTGAGTCCTGAGGATGTCTGTGCATGAAGCAGCAGTGATTTAAAAGTCTATAAATAACTTTGGGGTTTGCTAGTTCAGTGCGAACACAGCGGTGCGTGCCAGTGTTCTGCCCACTTTGTGGGCAAATCCTGGGAAGCTATCATAAACAGGCTTTTTTTTTTCTTTAATAAACCCTTAGAGTAGAAAAAAAAAAAAAGATGTTTATTATTGCAGTGGACTGCAGTGGTGTAGGCTGGCTAACCTCCCCTGCAGAGGTGCTTGCAGTCCTGGAGGTACTTTCATTTGGAAGGTGTGAAGCGTGCTGGGGAGCCACCCAACTTCTGGCAAGCCTGGGTTGCTATTGATGGTTATGTTCTGGAATCTCCACAGCAGGTCCTTTGCCCCTTTTGTATTTTCTGCAAATTTCTTTGGAAATGCAAGAACATACAGGTGTGTTCTTTAAATGCAGCTCTCTTGAGGAGTCTCAGTGTTGCTGTTGCAAGGGGAGGGATGAACAACTTGGAGTTCTCTTCTGCAAAAATAGATTTCAAGGAGGTAGCAGGGAAATGGAAGGGTGAAGCAGTTAAGAATACTGGTCAGAAAACAGAGATTGCAGTGCAGGTGTGGTAGAGGAATATAGTAAGTTTTAATAATTAATCTATCTCTGGTGATAGTAGTTTCTGTTTGCATATATATACATATATAATCTTCATGTTCAATGGGTTTTGTTCTCAGAGGCCATACAGAAGCTGTTCAGATAAGAACACTCGAGCATGTTCTTGGCAGGCAAAAAGATGAAAGGGATTGCAGGAATCCTGTGCCATGTCTCCGGGAAAGCTTCCTTTGCGAAGAGCAGGAGTCGAGTGTTAAGACGAACACAGTTTTTGTCCTTGCAAGGACAAAGCCCAAATAAGTTGACAAGAGTAGAAACTTGGTAGAGAGAGATTAGAGGGGTTGAAAGTTCAGAAAAGTTGACCACTTTTGGTGAAATAACAATTTCTCATGAAGGATAGTTGGTTGTTGGTTGGTACTGTTGTCCTTGGACAGAACATGAGTACATAAGGTGAAGTCTGCAGCCAGAGCTGCTGAGGAAGGGTTGGGCACCAGGACGGTGGAGCTGTGGCCTGTCACAAAAGAAGAAAATTGTATGATTTGACTGCAAGAGACAGGTTGGGGAGGTGATAGCGGAAAGTGGTAAACTCAGGCTGGATTTGGTTACAGTTGGTCTAGCAACTGCAAAAAATGTGGAAACATAGCTGCCCCTGTTATTTAGCTTTTAAATATAAGAACAATACAGGAAGGTTTTGCTTTCATTTTGGAACCCCTAATACGCTATCAAGATGGCCTAAAGAAAATGTTGGTTATTGTACCTAAAATAAAGGGCGATTCAGTGATCTGTTTATCTTTGATAAATCTTTACAGAAGCAAGCAAATGAACTCCTATTCACAGACCCACTGTTCCATATGTACGTGTAAAAATAATGCTTTAAAGAACTGCGAGTCAGCTAAAGGTTTCTGTTCTCCATGTTGGACAGGATAATTCCTTCAGCAGCTGTGACTAAGGAAATCGGTAGTATTTTTATTACTTTGTTATAGAAGCATCCAACTTTATTTTGCCTATCTGTAGTCTACTTTCTGGGCCTTGCAGGGCTGTCTTGGAAGGATTTGGAGTGCACTAGCAGTGCTAAGCTAAAGGCTCTGTGGCAGGTAGTTTTCTTTCCTGCAGAAGCCACTGAAATTGATTTTTTGCTCTTCACAGAACAGCAATTAAAATGGCTTGAAAAAATGGAATTTTCAGCATAAATTGGAAGTCTTGCACTTTGTCTCTTGTTTGAGGAGGGTCAGATACTAGGAAGGCATATGCTTGTGAAATGCTTACGTTGTTTATACAACTGGAAGTTAGAAAATACCCGTTATCCAGGCTTCCAACTGTTAGTGACTAAGTAAGAGAAGACAAAATTACAAAAAAGGTCTTAAACCCTATTTTGGCTCTAAAAGACAGAGAACTAGGAGCCTACGTGAAATACAGGACTCTGGAGAACCTTTCTTGGAGAAGTAGGACCTCTGCCGATGGTTCCAGCAGGGAGAGTGGCAGGAGGATGGGGCAAGAGAGAAAGGTGTAAAAGTAGGTGCATGTAATACTTTGCCTCCCAAGAAAATAGTTTGAATATCCTGTCTGACAGTTCTGGTGCTGTGGGTACAGGAGAACAGCTAATGGGTGCTTAGAGAAGGAGTGATGTGGTGGTCGAATCACAAAATAGGAGAAGGGAGAATTATACCCCATGTGGCAGGTTAGGAGGAGGCTGGCTTTGTGCCTGCCCTGCTTTTGCACGGTGTGAATGGAGTTAAAAAATCCCCAAGTCAGGGAGAGGAGAGCAAGCAAAGCACTGGCGGCTTGCACGCTCCTGTGGCTGTGCGGCTTCGTGGGGTTGCGGTGAGTTGCTTATCCGGGTGTAGCAGAAGTGATCATCCAGACATTAGCCGATCTGTGAATTTTAAACAGTTCCTTAGCATCACAGATATTAAAGATTTCTTACACTGAATGCTGTTCTGAGTGTTTGTTTGCTTTTGCCTCTCTCAGTCCTGATTTCAAGGGTGAGATTTTTTTCAAAGGAGGCAAATATCTGCCGTTGCGCCCTGATGGAGATGGTTGCTGATTTGCTGTGGCAGGTAATCAGCTGTATCCTTCCCCTGAGCTGGCAGCAGCGTCTAGCCAGTCTCTGACATTTCCCCCCAAAAGAATACGGCTGTTTTAAGGAAATGTACTGACTCTAATATGGGGGGTTTGGGTGTTTCTGTACTGCAAGTGCATTGCTAAAAAGAGTGAATGAAACTTGTACTAAATAGCTTGAAAGTTAATTTTCACTGTTGATTTTGCTTCTGATTGAGAAATTTGCTTACTGAGTATCGTACTCCTTTTTATACTGAAAATACTAAGGGACGGTACTCCAAACTACTGTGATATGAAACTCACCAGTATACCCGTAATGGATTTCATAAAAATGTTTGTGAGGAATCAAGTACTACACATTGTAAGTGGACCTAAAATAAAGTTGGCTCCTACCCAAACAGTTTAATATGTTGGGTTCCATTTGTGCTATAGATTTTTTTATTTTTTTTTTTTTTTTTCTCTCTCTCTTTTTTTTTTTTTTTTTCTTTTGTAAAATAAATCCTACGGGAATTTAAAACACTTCAACTTAAGTTGTCATCCTAGATGGTCCTTTCCATTTTTTAACTTTCTCCTGTCAGTGAGGGTTGGCAGAGACTCAGGCCGGGTTGCCTCTCTTTGTCCTTGGAGAGGGTGCAAATGCGTTTTCCAAAGGCCTGATGTTCTCTGCCTGGCTTATCTCCTAGGGTAAAGGACCCCGCGCATTTCGCCTAGCCTAGATCTGCTTACATGCTGATAAGGTGTGTGGCCTGCAAGTACCCAGTTGCATACAAATCTTGAGCGTAACATGTCCCCCTTCTCCCCTGGAGCCACTGTCTCATCTTGTAGGAAAAAGGGCAGCCGATGCCTGTATTTATGATTAACTGTAGTGGTATTAGATTAGGGGGAAAGTTAAAAAACAACTTGAAGTTGCCTTTTGCAGGCTGTGAAAATTGCTTATTTCTGCAATAATAATAAAAGCAGAGGGCAAGTGAGCGTCTGGAGCTGGCCCCAGGTTGTAACTGCAGTTGCAGGCGGCAGCATTGGGAATAAGGCTCGGGAGGGTCTGTGCTCCTGCATTTCAGCGCTCCGTCCACTGGAGCAGCAGGATGGGGCCCGCTGGCATGTAGTGTTGGTGCAGTCCTTGTGAAGGAAAAGTCTCTCCTTCCAACTAATTTTGTCATAAGAGTTCTAGATCTTAACTGCAGAAGAGCTTTTATGATAAGCTTGTGCATTAGTGAGATGAATTGGGAATATTCACTGAAAGGGTCACTGAGGTAAAATGTACGAGGAAGCACAGGAACGGCTGGTTGTTTCCTATGTATAACTGTGCACTGGGAGAGGGTGAGTGCTGCTGCTGGGCACTCATCTGTACCTGTTTTGTACTTCACATTGTTCTTTCTGAATGTTTTTCATACAGAAGTTTGTAGTAGAAGGATGCTTTTGACTTGATATCCCCCCCCCGCCCCGAAATGACAACAAGAATCTCCACTGCAAACATTGGGGCTAATTAGAAGATGTGCTGAAGAGGGCACTGCTCTTATGTCATAGCTGTGAGTTCTACAATAAAGAATTTGTTACAAAAAGTCTTGAGGTGAAGTGCATGCGCCATTTTCCCTTATAGGGAACATGTAATTAGTATTTCCTTGAAGTGAAAAGGCACAGTTGTAGGTGTGAATGGGCGTGGGGACGGAATCACAGAACGGTGGGACCTCTGGAGACCATCTAGTACAACCCTCCTGCTAAAGCAGGATTACGTAGAGCATATTGCACAGGATCACGTCCAGGTGGGTTTTGAATATCTCCAGAGAAGGAGACTCCACAACCTCTCTGGGCAGCCTCTTCCAGTGCTCAGTCAGCCTCCGAGTAAAGGATTTTTTTTCCTCATATTGAGATGGAACTTCCTGTGTTCCAGTTTGTGCCCATTGCCCCTTGTCCTGTCACTGGGCACCACTGAAAAGAGTCTGGCCTCTTCTTCTTGACATCCGCCCTTTAGATATTTACAAGCACTGATAAGATCCCCTCTCACTCTTCTAACAGACCCAGCTCTGTCAGCTTTCCTTCACGAGAGATGCTCCAGTCCCCTAATCATCCTCCCAGTACTGACCCCTGGCTACAGGTCTCCAACTAGACTCTGTGCCGCTTACCACAACTCTCCACGCTCTGCCATTCAGCCAGTTCTCAATCCACCGCACTGTTCGCTCATCTCATTTGGGGAACATTTACCGCCTTTCCCCACCGCCTCCAGAGTATGGTCCAAGAATAACAAAAAAGACCTTTACCTTTCCTTGTTGGTGTTAGCAGTAGATTCATCTCGATATTCGGTGGCAGAGTTGTAGGTTTCAGGTGCTGAAGAACCTCTTCCCTGCTCTGACAGACCTTTGCAACAGGTTTTCTGCCTGTCTGTGCGGAGTGAAGCTCTATAAGGTAGACACAGGGTTTTGAAATAGGTTTTACTGGATGCCTTTGCATGAAGGAATTTGCTGAAACCTGATCATATCAGCTTCTTCCCCAGTCTGTAGGGGTGTCTCCTGTCCCCATTGTCTCATGCGCCTTTGTTTTAAAATAATATTAAGGCTTAGACACCATCTGATTTACTTTAATTCAACATCCAACTTATGTTTGATTTCTTTTCATATTCAAGTGAGCCATCTGGCTTTAATGAACTGTAACTGTTTTTAATGCTGCCTCCAGTTGCTAACATCTGAATATTTCATGTGCTGAAAGGAGATTTGAAATGCAGAAGTGAGACTGAAGAGTCCAACGTACTTCCAAATCAGCTCTGTTCCAGCAGCACTTGTGCTCCCCTCCCCTCGAGATTTATCAAAAGATAATCTTTGGGGTGCCAGACTGTAAGCATCAGCCATGGCGGGTGCTAATTACAAGTACTCTCAATTTTGTGTACATAAAACACCAGAGCTGCTTATGAAATCCTGAATAACTACCCAACTTGACTTGGACAGAATATCAATCAACTTAAACAGGAGCTGCCAGTATTTGGCGTCTTTTAAATTAACAGCCTCTTTGGTATTGGGTTTGGTTTGGGGTTTTTTTGAGGGGTCGGAGAAGGGAATGTCTTAAATATTTCCATGTTGCAAAGAAAGATTAAGTTAGATTTACATCACCTAGTTTAGTTATAGAAGTTAATTGAGAGCTGCATACCATAAACTAAAAATATCTTAATTGCAATTAAATTCTGAGGGTTTTTTGCCAGGGCTACACTATTAGAAACCAGTGGCATGTTTCCAAATTTGTTGGACTACATGCTTCGCTTGGTGTTTTTCACAGTGTGGCCTTTGTTTTGGCTTAGCAGCATGACAGCTTATAGACTTACGATAGGCCATTACCAAGAAATATTTTAATTAATGATTAAAAAGTACTTTGTTGGTTAGGTCTTCACTGTGTGCCAAGCATCGTGCAGGTTGCCAGTGACATCAGCTTCGAGCATTGCTTCATAAAGGATAGAATAAATGGAATCTTAGACTGTCAGTCTATCTACATGAGGGAAGTCTTCAGAAGGGGCAGGCTGGGAACATGCGGTTGCGTTAGCTTACCCTGCACTGCTTTGTCCTGAGAGCATGGGACAAGTACGTAAGGATCCAGTGGAGGCTGGCAGAGATTGGTACCTGTGCTTGATTTCTCAGTAACTGTCTCATAGAGTCAGAGCTGATTTGGGAGTTAACTTGTGACCTTGGAGGTACATGCTGAGCACAGTCTTTTAGAGCTGGAGAGGAGTGGGTTAGAAGCAGTATAGCAGAAATTGGCAGCTGAGTTTCCTTCCAAACACATTCCTGAAGGTATGCTGTGTATAACCTTATTAATATCTTCTACACAGTAGATTTTTGTGGCATTAAGCTAGTATTCAGTTGGAGCTTTTAATGATAGCTCTTGCTACTCTTTTATTCTCACATGTAATGAAAATTTTTAAAGTTGGCTGTATTTTTGGTTGTACTTGAGAATTTCCTACACCACTGAGCACTGTTGGTGGATATTTCTTTAATTCTCTTCAAATTTGTTGTTTTACTTGTGTGTGAATGAAACCACTAGTGTTGTGTACAGGAGATTTCAGCCAGGCTTTTCAGTGCTTTGCACTGCAGTTCCCTAAAATTCATGCCAAGGACTGTAGCTCAGTCTACAGTACAATTTTGACATCTTGCTTTCAGTTGAAGTGTGACTCGAGTTTGGTTTGACCTGTGTGATATGGCAAGTGCTTGAGCCATGCTGCCCAATTTCCAGAAGGCAAAAGCAGGGACTAGGAGAAGGAAGAACCACCCGTTGTAGGAGAAGATCAGGTTCAAGATCATCTAAGGAACCTGAAGGCATACAAGTCTATGGGACCTGATGAGATGCATCCAGGGGTCCTGAGGGAACTGGCAGATGAAGTTGCTAAGCCACTATCCCATCATATTTAAGAAGTCATAGCAGTTCAGTGAAGTTTCACTGACTGGAAAAGGGGAAACATAACCCCCATTTTTAAAAAGGGAAAAAAGGAAGATACGGGGAACTACAGACCGGTCNGAAAGCTGGAGAGGGGCTGGTTACAAGGGCAGGGAGTGACAGGACAAGGGGGAATGGCCTTCAGCTGAAGGAGGGGAGATTTGGATTAGCTATTAGGAAGAAATTCTTTCCTGTGAAGGTAGTGAAGCACTGGCACGGGTTGCCCAGAGAAGCTGTGGCTGCCCCATCCCTGGCAGTGTTCAAGGCCAGGTTGGATGGGGCTTTGGGCAACCTGGGCTAGTACAGGGTGTCCCTGCCTGTGGCAGGGGGGTTGGAAGTAGATGATCTTTAAGGTGCCTTCCAACCTAAACTGTTCTATGGTTCTATGAGATTGCCAGCTAGCAAGCCTGGATGCACCACAGACATGCTCAAGACACAGTTATTTGCAGCCTGCTACACTGAACATTTTACAAGTAAACCATGTACGTCCTTCACAAAATGGAATTACAGTACTTTGGGAAGATGGGGTGGTTTTTTCCCTTTTTTTTTTTTTTTTTTTCTTTCCAAGTTCTCTGTGTCTAAATGGTAGAGGCACATCCTGACTAATTTGCTTTGCCTGGGGACCGTGGGAGCCTAAAAATGGCAGTGACACTGCCCTTTCTGGTCCCAGCCATGGGCATCTGCCAACTCCTGCCTGGGATTATGGGAACTGCCTTCTCTATTTGCTCTGAGACCACCGAGGAATTGGGCAGACAAGCTGGCAGAAGCAGTTGCTCTCCCACCTAAACTTCCCTGCAATAGAACTACTTCAAAATACTTGGTTGAACTGTTAAGAATCTAGTAAGTTTAAAACATGTACGTATATTTAAACTTGTCTTATAGGCATTCAAGACCAGAGCTGCAAATTGCCTGAAGGCTTGGGGAAAGCAAATGGCTAAAGTATTAGAAACCCACAGCCTGAGCAGACGTGTTGTAAGCCTTACTGTGCTCTTTCTTTGCCAGTATCAGTTTGCCTTTCTTGACCTTAGACATTTTCGTTGGTCCAGGTGACAAAGGAGCTGGATTCTTGTTTTGTCTTGTTCCTAATCCATGACTTCGTTAGTTCCTAGCTTCTTTAGACTTGTGAAGAGTTCAAGGATCTTTTGAGATGGGTGGATTTGTTGGGGGGCTGAAGAGATGTTGAAAGTCAGCTTTATAATTGACTGATTTAGGAAATTTTTTTTTTTCTAAAATTAGTTTGCTCTGCAGATGAGGGGTGCGGAATAGCTAAACATGTAAACGCAGTGTGATGCTTTTGTTTGCGTTAAGGTTTTTGGCTCATTGCTGGAGTAATGTTTTTAATATATCTTAAAAGTAGTTAAAATCTCATAAAGATTTTCATATCAGTTGTTCCTTTCAATTTTTTTCAGGATACCTTCTTGAATGTCCTGACTGCCAGTAGAATCAAAGGTGGAAGGCAACTCATGACCACCAAACCGTGACCGCCTCAGATTCCCCTGCTTCTGGCTGCTCAAAATAACCACTGGGCTACTGTGGAGATGAATGGAGAACAGCAGTATGATGCAGGTAATAGTATGGCTGAGCTCTCTGGCTAAACAATCCTCAAAGAATTTGGCAAGTGTGATGGAACAAAGATGAGCACAGTGAATGTTTCATGTCCATATGTCTGATGCTATGTACTGTATACAGGGAGAAATTCAAATTTCAATGACTCTGGGTTAGATTCTGGCTACGGGGCTTATGTTTGTTATTGCTCTATTTCAGAAGCAGGGTGTATCATTGGCTTAAAGGAGAACAGAAATCCGACCCACCTTAGTAATTGTATTTTTAAAAAGCTATGTGTTTCCTCTTCATGGTACCACTATGAGATGGGTTTAATACTACAATTTTAAGGCATTTGTCCATCAAAATGATTAATATTATCTTGTTCTGTCATGTTCATCTTGTTCTTAATATTTCGACAAGGTTGTGCTGCTGGTTTAAAAAGTCAGATAACTGAAGTTGTTTGCTGCCATTGTAATCTGTCCTGTTTTTCTCATGTGCCTTGGTGTGCCTGCTGTGGTAGGCTTAGGATATCAACTCCTAATCTGCTGCAGAGTGGTATATTGTGATAAATTAGGTCAAGTTTTGGTTCACCTTGAAACACTGGGCTGGGAAGAGTGTCAGTCTGGGATGGCTGGGGATACTAACAGCTTTCTGAAACAGTTCTGGGATTGTACACACTAATGGGGGTAGGGACTGTCTGTTTTTCTGCCTTGCCTGCAATGGTTTCTTCCTTTTCCTTGAGGAAGTCCCTACCTGCAGTGTTGGTACAATTAATAGAAAGTAAACTTTCATTTGTAGTTACCAGAGTAAACAGTTGGATTAGGAGTTTATCTTGAATATTACTTTCATTTGGTACTTGTCTAAAAAGCAGCTCTTCTCATAAGACAATTCACTATTGGTAACTTTTGTACCTTTATTTTATGGAGGTCTAATTGCTGTCAGTGTTACTGAGGAAATGTTAAACATGATTTTAATCTACAGTGTTTTTAGCAGAATGCTATCATCTGCTTTATGATGCTGAAATATGCTGTTTGATTATTAATTATAGCAAATCAGTCAAGTTGTTGTCAACATTTTATCCTCAAATAAGCAAGAAAAAGCAGCATACACAAGTATGCAGAATGTCTCCAGGCACGTGCAAATACTCTTTCCTCTGCTAGTGGCAACTGCTAACTTCTGTCATGTGGTGTAAGAAACAGAAAAGACTTTGAGAAGAACAGTAAGGAGATGTATATGTGGTCAGCGATGGGGTGTTCACAGGCTGATAGCACATCCCTCTATACTGAAACCTTTATTGACATTCTTCCATCTTCCTCAAAAAGTATCAGAGGTCAGACAGTCCTCTTTTGGAATAGCTAGGAAGGGTTTGATACTCTCTTGAAATTACTCACCAGCTATTTTCCTGAGCATCCTTTTTGTGCCTGGTTTGAGTACAGGTGGCTGTGAACAGCAAGCAATAACTGAAGAAAGCTTTACTTGCTGAGTTCAAAGGTAGTTTCCAGCAAATGCTACCCATGTAAGCAAAGCATAAGCACATTGGTTTTGTTGTGTCTTCTGACAGAGTTTCCTGAAGTGCTTTGAGTTAGACCAGTCCCAACCACTACTGGAAAGTTCCCTTCATATTCTTTGACTGGTGTAATTTTTTTCCACTTGGTGCTTTTTAGCAGTTTTTGGAGATTCCTCTCTGTCTTTTTGGCTTTTACGTATGGGCTCTCTGCCTCTAAGAACCCAGACAGTGGTCAAGGTTGTGTTGGTTGTGATGCTCTCCTGAACTACAAGGGGAAAAGACAACTTTCATTCTTGTCACAACCTTTCTCAGCTGCTGAAATTCCAACCTGTCTTTATTTATTCATGGCCTTGCAGCTGGTATAGATGGAAAAGATTAACTGTTATTAAAATCAGATTGAAATATATCTAAGTTTCAGGGTGAGAAACCTTTAGGTTAGCCTTAATTGAAGGTCTTGCAGACTTGAATGTGATATACTTAAATGTCCAATATGACAGTCTTCAACTAAATCACATTAAAGATGCATGAAAATTATTTGCGGTGAGAACTAACTCGAATCCAAAGATCAAACCAGTCTGGTGTGGACTGTTTCCATTGCAGGTAATTTTAAGGGCTATGTCCTTCATATTTCACTACCTTCTTGTGTCCAAATGGTACAATTCAGTATTATTTCTCTTCCCATATGTATCAGAGAGCAGAAGGACATAATTCATGGTAAAATTCAGAAAGGAAGAGTTAGTGTTCACAGTAATGCTAGTAGAAATACTGATAAATGGGAAGTGATATACCTACCTAGGAAACTTCTAATATTCTTACAATTTTCTCACTTCCAGAGTGGATAAGCATTCTCCACAGAACCTCTGTAGGGCACTTCTCAGATTTTACAGGAGATGATGTTAGCTTGATTTGAAAGCTTTACTGACAAAAACTAATTGTGTGGTGAGGCCACAGAGATGATAATCACATCAAATTTCTTTCCCTGCCTTTGCCAAAGTTATGCTTTGCCACTCTGCTAACATGTGACTCAGTCATCCTGTCCAATACAGAAGAGTATGTCCCCGTGTAGTAGAAAGCTGATTTCATTTAGGACTTGCAGCAATTAAGGATATGGAGAGAAAGAGAGAACATATGTATATGTACACCCATGCAGCATTAGATTAATATATCGTGCTTTAGGATTAAATGGATTAAATACAGTTTTGCTTGTTGTCATCTGTCACGTTAATTTTCAAGTTTTCTCACAGGGGCGAGGATTTCTGGTGTAAATATCTGATGTTTTATTGAGTAGTTTGAACTCAGACTGCTGAGGACGTTTGATATAATGCATGGCTCCTCAGGAACGTAGCTTCATTAAACTGGTCCTCTGTGTATCCCGGGATCTGCTGACCCACGAGGACAGTGCTGTGCAATAGGGTCTTGCAAAAAATACCAACAGACTAGATCAAAAGCTTGATTTAAACAGAGCTTGCTCTGCTGCGACTGTCCTGCCAATAAAACCAGAAAAGCGATTGAATTCTGTCTCTCAAAAGATTTCCAGCAAGCGTCAACCTTGCCAGGGAGATAGCCCTTCACCACGCTCTTGGAGTGTTTCTGCATTCAAATGTCCAAAAAATAGATGCTAGGTTTCTGAGATTTTTTTCATGGTTTATGTAGTCCTACTGCATGTCACAATTAAAAAACTAATGTACTGCTCTCACTATGAAACCTTGTACAGCATTTTTGCTTGGAGCTTTATGCAGTGAGCTTTTCGTGTTCCGCATTGATTCAGTAAGTGCTGCACTAAATAACCTGGAATGCTGTGGCAGGGCTGTGTATGAGAAGCAGCAGATATTTGTTAAATCCTGTAGCTGAGCAGCGTCCTCGGCTGTGTTGGCCTCCGAAAGGATGGAAAGCACCTGAACTCCCCAGCTCTGCGTGCTCGGTGGTTGAAGTGTGAGGCTAAGCATCTAGTCGTAGGTGATTACGCTTAGTAAAGCGTAAACATAAGCTGAGTTGACCTCATGAATGAATGGAACAGCAAAAGTTCTGGGTGCTTTTTTATATAAGTTTTAAAAAAAATCCCTCTCACCAAAACTCCCTAAAATAAAGCAGGAAGAGTATTAAATTTACAGCGAGTGTTGAACACTAATTAGTGATGGGGGTTTTATTATTTTTTTTTAAATTATTTTTCCTATGAAAAATGAGTTGCACGAGAGCTTCTGGGTGTGCTGGTGAGGTTTGGGCACTGTACAGTACAAAGCAATCCGAGCCCTCCTCACCACAGCGCAGATCTGGAAGAAAACAGCTCTTCTGGATAGGAAACCACACAGAGACCATGGCTTAGCGGAGTGACGAAGGACCTGCGGTAACGCCGATCCAGTTGGGAACTGGTTTTAACCCTAGTTAGAGGCAGAGGGTGGCTGGAGCAGCATGCAGACTGGCTTTCTCAGGAGCTCCTTGTAGCAATTAAGTGGCGACATAAGTTACTAATTGACCCTTTCAGTGTGTTAAGTGACCTGTGCCTCATTTAAGGAGCTTAACTGCCCCTCAGACAGTTATCTGATGATAACACCTTATTGAAGGCTTGGTGCTGCAAGCAGCTGGTAAAGGGCACGGCTGGAAAGCCTCAAGGTCCGCGTAGTATTCCCAGGTCGAGCTGCTCGGCTTTCAGACTTGTTAAAAAGCACAGAGCGGTCACATTGCTTTGTTTCCCTTCAAATAGGAATGCATTAGACGTTGCAAGCAGCGCTTTTTACGTGCGAAGCGCTTGTTGGAGTTGGATGTTGCTGCTGTTGAGCAGCCAGGTGCTTTTCGGTGGGAAAGGGTGAGCTGGCTTTCAGGAGGCAGGAGGACAATCAGGCAAAGTTTGCTCTTGGTTTTGACTGACCACGGATGTTGTGTTTGAGCTGATCTTTCTTCCCACTTTGGTTCTGTGGCTGTGAACTTAAACTTTTTTATAGTTATATTATCGTAAAATGCTGTTTTAGTGAGTTAAGAAATATTAATCTATTTTAACAACATTTTGCAATGAAATTATATTTTTCTTGGAATGACTTGCTGCCAAAGCTTGGATCAGCTCCACCCTAATTTGCAAACATCTGTGGTCTGTGCCTTAACTTCTTTACTCCCTAAAAAAAAAAAAAATAAAAAAAAAATTACTTAACTTCTGTCCTTCTCCAGGTTATTTCTATAATAAGTTAAAAATTATCCCCTAAAAGTGATGGTGATATTCAAGCTCTAAATTTTTTGAGCTCTGAGGCTTATGCAAGGCCAATATAACCAACTGTGGTTGTTTAACAATAGCAAAATGAAATTGGGTTTGGGAGAGATAAGAGCTGCCTTTAAAATAGATACTGTCATCAGCAAACAAAAGCTAACTGAATATACGTTTCTAAATTTGAGGAAATGATAATTCCTAGAATTACAATGGAAAGTCCAAGATGAGCTTAACAATCGGTTTGAAGAGAAAATGAACCTACTTTACACTCAGGACTTGCAGGTTTTTTAGATGATTTAAAGTAGCTCAGACTTCTGGGCAAATAAATGCCCCCCTCTATTCGAGACCTAAGAACTGCCGTGAAG
This sequence comes from Aramus guarauna, assembly GCA_013400195.1. Classification (NCBI taxonomy): domain Eukaryota; kingdom Metazoa; phylum Chordata; class Aves; order Gruiformes; family Aramidae; genus Aramus; species Aramus guarauna. The sequence continues at coordinate 282,719 of VXBL01005648.1, read as the reverse complement.
CATACTTAGCAGGTTGTCAGCATGTCCATGGATCTGATAAGGACATGTAACAGTATTTCACTCATTTTTTTGGACACATGATGTTTCCTACTCAAACTACTACTCCTTGAAAGAGCAGTTACCACCTGTCCTAAGAAAGGCTAGGCGTGTAGGAAATGGTGGTGTCCTGTAACATTTACGGAGCCCTCCCCTTGCTTGTGATACACAGAGATTTCTCTGTTTTCAACTATAAACAAAGTATCACCTTTCTTGGTACTGAGAGATGACAATCTCCTGTATTCATTCATAAAGCCAACTGTGGCACACATGGTAGAATCAGTCTAAAAGTGAAAGCGAAAAGCTTTACTTTTATGTCATACCACTGCTATCTCTTTTGCTGCTGGACCTGACATTGTAGGGTGTGTGCTGAGGTTAAAAATGCTGCTTCTGTGAGGTGGGACCCTCCCTGGTCATCCCATACTGAGCCTGCTGGAAAAATATAATGGGGCGGCGTGCTGAACGAAATCGGGGACCTGAAATCCAACCTGTGCGGGCTGTGGTGTCTTTTCAGCAGAGCAGGTTACACATTGGAGAAAAGAGCAATAGGAGAGGAGCAGGGAAGTGAGCCGAGAAGCGAAGGGGAGACCACCGGGGCTGGGGGACAGGCTTGGCAATAGAAACAGAACGTTGGACTAATGGGTAGTGTGGCTCACTACAGCAGATTGCTTCCCTAACAGCCTGAGTGAGTTTTCAACTGTGGCTTGAGTGGTTTTAGCACATTTTTGCTTTAAATGCATCCAGGAATGAGGTTTTCTTGGTCTAAAGAAGCTGTTACACCTTATGAGCTGGGGGGTTTTTTAAGTGACTAATTTGAGTGTTCTTGATTTCAGTTGTGTCTTGCGCTGTTTCCCTTAGAACTACCCTGAATCCTTCTCTGTGCTTTTGGTGTTTTATAACATCTAAATAAGTAAAAAATAAAACTTAAAAAAAAAAAAGGGGAGTCATATTTCAAATTTTTTTTTTTTTAGCCTTTCTTTTCAAACATCTTACTATTGGTATTACTGTTTTCTGGATGGTTTTTAATTTAGTATACTGATGGTCCCAGGTTCCCAGAGTTTTGAGTGTCTTGTATTTGTTGATACCAATACAGAACTCTTCTGACTTGTAAACAATTTGTGCCTTAAACAAAATCCTCAGGATCTCACTAATTTTCAGATGAATCCAACTTAAAGTGCCCTTCACGTACAAAGAAAGGTTAGTGTTTTCTGTGTATTGAAATGCATAACTGAAGTTCATTGTGTAGTCAGTCATTTGGAATTGAAGTGGGTTTTGCGGTAGTTCCTAGTAGCCTAAAACTTACTCCAACACGTTGCTAAATAGAAGGTGTTTGCCTTCTCTTCCAGATGCTGGTTCCAGTGTGGAAGAAATGGAATTCAATTGGGATGAGTATCTAGAAGACACAGGAGCAACTGCAGCCCCTCATGGATCTTTTAAACATGTGAGTAAGGGACTGTGGGTTTACCTACCATCTCCTACATTGGTTTTTTTGGTACACTGAATATTTGGAGTTTCTTTGAATGAGTTGATGCTCTCAAATCTGGAAGACTAACTAGAATCATGTTTCTTAGAGGAATGAGAAATGAGGAATTTCACCTTTTTATTAATGTTTCTTGTCTTCCTCTGTGTACATAGCACAGGATAACCCCATCTCCACATGCTGAAAGTTAAGCGGCTCCTAGTCTTTTCTGCACCAGAAGATAAGCTTAATTTTTTTTTTTTTTCTCATAAAGCCCAAACTGGCCAGTCTCTTTCTTCTTTTGGTGATTGCTACTGGACATCCTAGGGAGAAGCTAGCTTTAGGAAGTTAGTGGCATGGTTCTTGAACAGCAGCATTCAAATGCGCTCTCAAAGAAGGTTTTAATGGTTGCTGTCAAGGAGGCCAAGGAGAAAATAATAGCTCTGCCAAACACTTGACTGTAGTAGTTGGAAAACTGATTAGGGTAATTGTTGAGCATGGGCTTAATGGATAGGATGAAGTCTTGATAAGCCCTTGTCTTTGCCCTTGGATATCTTTAATCAAATGTTTGTTGGTAAAATCCTGGAGTGCACTGTCCCATTGGGGGAGATCTGAATGTGAAGTCTGCCTTCTTGTACAGGGTCATCAGTGAAGGTGAGCTGTGTAGCGCTGGTTTCCAAACCCCTTGGCAACAACTGAAACACCTTCCAGGCTGCCAGCTTATCCAACTCTTTATTACAGTTGTGGTTTAATAGTCTTCCGAAGACTGGCTCTGAGTCTTTTACTGCGGCAGTGAGGGTAGTGACTTGTGTGTGGCACATTGCTTGGGAAGCACTCCGTGATGTTCAGGCTTTCAGGTCCCAGTATCACCACTTTCAGTACAGGAGACTTAAATCATCAGAACTGAGGTCTGTTCGTGAAGGATCACAAAGCATTTTGAGTCCTAAGGTAACCTACAGACATGCAAAAAATTAAAGAATCTATTAAAATATGGCAGTTGTGTTAGTAGTAAAGATGCACAGTAAATGCAGACTTTGCAGAGGCTCATGCATACACTGGGATGTAATTATAAGCTTTTTGTTCAAAATAAACACTCAGGTATTTAATTTCTGAAGGGGAGAGACCTATGCTTGCTTTGGTTTTCCATAGTGTACTCAAGCTCTAGCAAGAGCAAGCTTACTCAGAGTGGTGGTGTCCATGCAGCCAACATTGAGGGAGCAGTATGGAATTGGAGCAATTTTGCAGCAATGCGAGTAGCAGCCTGTCTGCTCCTCTGGCATGGTTTACCTTACATGATCTCAGTTAAAGAAGCTTGCTATCATAGCTCAGACATTATACAAACTAATTGTAACACCAGCTTTACAGCAGTGGCCAACTGAATTAATGCTGCAGCTATATTTTGTTCATCGGCAGGAGACACGCTTTGAATGACTTTGTTACCCTCGCACTGTGCTCTTTGCCAACTCAGCTTGTCAAACAAGAAGTCTGATTACCGTGGCCATGGTCACTAAAAATACAATTAGGTTTAAAAAAAAAAAAGATATCCACAGTTTGTATTGCTATTATTCCCTGCTTGTGTAGAACATGGTGTGGTTTGGCTGCTGCCGCAAGTAACGTTGTGGTGGGGAGTGCTTTAGTGAGCAGCTGTGGGCAAAGCCTGGCCGTGTCGCCCAGTCCTTTTCTGCTGCATTGGGTGCCCTCTTGTGGGCAGCGCGGCGGCGGAGCTGGGCTTGGGGAGCTGGGCTGGCCGCGCTCCGCACCCAGCACGGGGAGCTGGCCCGGGAACTCGGGGTGCCAGCTGCGCAGCGCAGGGGGTCCTGAGAGTTTGTGAGAATAGATGCTTGCATATTCAGAAGGGGAACCGTCAGAGTTCCCTTAGAATTTGCCTGGAGGCCAATTGTGATGTTCTCTGTAATAAGCTTGGCATAAAATGTTGGAAAGTTAATGCTGACACCGAATTGACAAGCAGAGAGAGGAGCATACTTACAGCAGCATCACATCACCTAGGTCTCGCTGTTAATAGAAATTCAGTAGGGCAAGGTCACATTCTCAGGATTTTTGCTGTCCGTTAGAAGGCAATGGTTTGGAAAAGGTGGAGGAGGAGAACCTCAGTGTCTCCCGGTGGATAGTGACAGCCTATTTGTGTGATGAAGCCTTAAAAGAATGTTAGTGTGATTCCAGGATGCATCAGGTGAGAGATTGTCAGTGGAGAGCATATGTCTGTGCTAGCAACTGGTGCAACTGGTGGGTGGAATCTGCGGTGCTAGTTGCTTGACTTGAAGAATGACAGATTTTTATGATCTACCATCAGGAGAGCTAAGAGGGAACTACTTTTGTATTCTCGAAAAAACAGTGGCAAAAACTAAGCTGAAGAATAATATTGGCACAAGAACGAATGGGCATATATAAATAAGTAAACTAATTAATATACATAAATTTTAGATGGAAGCTTAAGGTTTTTGTTTGATTCTTTTTAAATATTATGAGTGCTGGGTGAGAAGTCCCTAACCCGTGTTGTAGGAGAGTACATGATCAGGTTAAGAAAATTTAAGCGATGATTACACAGCCTGTGTTAGCAAAGAACTAGACTTACTGATGGGAGAGGGGACTTTTTTGTATTTCTATGCTTATATTAATTCTGAAAGTTTTGCTCTTACTATGAGCAAGATGCATCAGAAAATGTAAGCTACTTCCTCAAATTAAGCGTGTTCTAATGTTTTATTTGTTTGCATTTTAAAAATTAGGCAATATTGAGATCAAAGTGACTGTTTTGTCTGCAATCTAGCAGGAAAAAGAGCTTACAAAAAATCTGGAGTTGCACTGGATGTTGTCATCCTCTCCAAATCTAAATACACTTTCTCTAGAATTGTTGAATGCTCTTTTTAATTCCTTTCTGTAACTTACATGTGTGTATAAACATATATTAAAAATAAGTTAGTGTTCAACGTCATCTGAACACATGCATTTGCTGTGTGTTCTTGCATGGTTTTAATACTTTTTGTCCGTTCTTTGTCCGTTGTCTCCTGCTGAGCTGGATCGGGTCCCCAGGTCTGACCCGTGACACGGCACAAAGCAGGGGGATGATGCTCAGTGGGAAGGAGGGACCAAGGGCCGGAGCTGCCTAAGCAGCGCTGTCACTAACCGCTCGTGGCCGTCGCCGCTTTCCGTATATGTAGCAGGAAGCTGCCGCTCTCAGACCCACTGCTCCAAAGAAAATACTCTCAGAGCTCATCTACAGCATCTCCCGCTAGCCAGTCTGCTCAGTGCGCCAGCCTAAAGAAACAAAGTTTTGTGCTTTAAACCACTTAGTGATGTCGTCTTGCCCAGCTGCCAGGAGAGGGTGCTAACTTCTTGGGCTCTGCTATATCCACTGGGAAAGATAAATGACAGTGTTAGAAAAATGCACCTGACTTCAGGGAAAGCTCCATGTGTTGCTGATGCAGCTGTCTCCGCCATGAGGCTTTGCTGAAAGTTTGGGTATAGAGAGCTGCACAGATTTCCCAATTCCTCAGACTTTGTGTCGAGCTCATGGCTTTTCTCTCAGGAATCAGCATAGGAAGTCTTTAGTAATATCTCTTCAGCAAGACAATATCTTTTTGAAGAGATGACCTCTGTAATACCACTTCAAAATGCCTACAGGTATTGGGTCCTACTGCTCTTGTTTCTAACAAGGGGTTTCTCTAAGTGAAGGGTATTACCCTAAAGGATGTGAACAGTTAACAGAGGCATATGCTTTTCTTTCTGGTGTGGTTCTCTCAGTTTTATTTTTAGCACACCAGTATGTGCTGGCTGATGAGACTATAATAGCTATGGCAGTTACTGAACCGTCAGCGCAGAACTGGTAATAAATAACCCAGAAAATATCTACTGCATCTGCATCATACTGAAAGCCTTTCTTGCAGTTGATTCAAAGAGGAAATGGAACTTGGGACCACTTAAAAAGAAAACACCAGTTACATGCAGCTGAGAACAGAGGATCGACATGTTAGATTTTTTTAATTAAGACTGAGGCCATGGAGTTAAGCGTAACTCAGGAACCTACTGTAGTGAGAGCAGAACAGGGTCCTTCTGCACTTTGAGGAGTGTTTGAGCTGGGAGAAGTTAGGGATACGAGAAACTTAATGTTTTGCTTTCTCTTTTTATGTTCACGCTTCAGTATCTGAGTACTTTGCAGTCCGATTCCTCACCTGCGCACAACATACGCACATACACACAGAGCACACATAGTACGGGGTGCTGGGTTGTTGTCAAAGCCTGAGTTCACTGAAGAACACCTACTCTTTATGTTCTATGCAATATATGTAACAATGCTACATACAGAATTATTTAGGGTTTGGATAGAGGCATTAAAATTCCTTAGTCTGCAATTTGTGCAGATTCATGCCTTCTTAAATGACCACGGCAGAAGAGACAGTAGGATCGTTATCTAAAGTACGTGTATGTACTTTAAACAGGCTCTTTGTCCAAAGAGGCTGAAAGACATAGTTTAACACAAAAAGTCAAAGTTGTGTTGCTGAGTTTGACCTTTAGTTTTGCCTAGCTTCACAGCCCAGCTGCGAGTTGGAAAGCCTTTTGGTGATGGCCCCAGGGCAGGAAGATGAATTGTGAGGTATTGATTTAAGGTTGAAAAGGTACTCTGATATGCAAAGAAGATTTCATCAGTGATGATTTTGTGTATATTCCAATTTGGGTCACATAAGGTGCTGAAGTTTTTTCTCTGAAGACACTGGATGGCATTTGGCTTGAGGTTTTTTGCTAATGAACTTGTCTAAATGGTTCCCCCTTTTGTTCCATGAAGTTTCTGGGAGGTGTTCAAATGTGATGATCTGCTTCCTCCTCAGGTGGATACAAGTTTGCAGAATGGTTTTGCCCCGGGTATGAAGCTTGAAGTTGCTGTCAAGTCTGACCAAAACACCTACTGGGTAGCCACCATCATTACCACCTGTGGGCAGCTGCTCCTGTTGCGCTACGATGGTTATGGGGAGGACCGCAAGGCTGACTTTTGGTGTGATATCATGACAGCTGATTTACACCCCATTGGCTGGTGTGAGCAGAACAAGAAGATTCTCAAAGTGCCTGAAGGTATTGGCTCCATACGCAGAAGTGGGGAGTACATACAGAAGTATGCCTTTGTCCTTTGTAAGCATGGTGGGTAGTCTTCATAATTGCTGTAATGCGCAGGTGGTGTTGCTGTGATGACAAGGTGAGGTTGTCTGCCATGTTTCTCTGAAATCCTGTGACTTTTAGTAGGAGGTTGCTCTTTCACTAGAGAGGAGTTAGCTTAATTTCAGAATTGAACTTATTTTTAGAGAAGCTTGTGGTTATCTTAATCATCACCCACCAACTTGTACTGTTTTGTCATTTCTTTTAAAGATTTTGTTGTTGTTTTGTTTCTTCTTTTAAGGTGTTACTGGTGAGCGTGTGGCAGATTCTTGTGAATTAAGCAGTGCGAGAGTGTGGTAATGTCTTGTTGTCTGAATAATCTTTAACTGGCAGGAAGAATCACAGTCTGTCTTCTTCACTTTTCACTTAGGTATCAAGGATAAGATACCTGACCAGGAGGAATTCCTTCAGCGGGTGCTGAAAGGAGCATGCAGTGCTCCTGCTAACCTGCTGGAGGGGGTAAGTGCTGCAATGTGCTGCATCTTGGGTTGTATCTTGATTTTCCCCTTTGTCATTAGGGGAACCACTATTCAGATTGTCAGTTCAATTCCTTTTGTAAGTTTAGGGAGCATTGTATTATGCTGCTGACCTTAAAGTTCCACTCTCTAGTGTTTCCTGTTTACAGTATTTAATTTTGATAGTCTTGTCCTGAAACATATCTGTCACTGCAGGTTTGGGCTGTTTCTTAATCATATCAAAAGACAGACCTTTTTCAAACTCCCTTAGGTTTCAGTCTTCCTCCTATTCTGCTCCTCCTTCGTACAGCTCTAAGGAAATAATCCTTTATTTATCTAGCTTTCATGTTGTCCCCTTTCTCAGTTGACTCCTTTTGTGGTTTTTTTTTTTTTGTTTGTTTTTGTTTCGGGGGGTGGGGTGGGGTGTGAGTAATGGGCAGGTTATTGTTTCACTTAAACCTTGCATCTTTGCTAGCAAAGAACCAAATTTTTATCCCCTCCTCTGCATTTAAAATAATGTTTGCACCTCGTATCTGTGTCTGATTGTGAAGTACAGAACATAATTTTTTTTAAAAAATGCCATTGATGTCTTCTTTACAACTATTTTTATCTCTGTATCTTTTCTGTTTAGTCATCTTTGTATGCTAAATGACTCAGTTTTAGAAAGAGATTATTCATGTTTCCTTGAAACCTTGAATATGTAAATGATAATGCTTCTAAAAATGATGATGAGAACTTAAGTGAAACATGCGACTATCTACAGGCAGTGCAGAGGCTCTGATACAAGCACCAGTGATTCTAAACTTTGTCATTTCTGTTTTCTATGTAAGGGACCTGTATTTCTTCTGTATTCATACTTTATTTATGCAAAAAGAATGTGTATAAAGAAGTGGAAGCATGGAATTCATTTTGGTCTGTTGTACAGAATGATTTGTGTTGTTTTTGTAGCTTCACAGAGGGAAAAATCCATTGGATCTCATTGCACCAGGCTCCCGACTGGAACTGCAAAACATCCGGGATTCCTTGGAAGCCTGGATAGTCAACGTGGTAGAAAATGTTGGCGGGAGACTTAAATTGCGGTACGAAGGGCTGGAGGATTCTGACAAATTTGACCAATGGATATTCTACTTGGACCCTTTCCTTCATCAAGTGGGGTGGGCAGCTCAACATGGATATAGCCTGCAACCACCTTTAGGTAGGTACTTCAAAACATATATCTTCTATATGGTGATCAGAGGCTAGAGAATACTGCTGCTGCTTTGCTGCTCTAAATCTGCCTTCCAGATGTATACGGTCAGTGTGTGATCTGACAAATATTCTGCCTGATGCAATGTATGTGAAAACACCAGTAAATAGTCCTACAAGACTTTTTACCCACTCATTCAAAAATTGCTAAATGGTTTTGGCTGTAAAAACTTTCCACCTCTTTGTAGAAAGAGAGGAAATGAGGAAGGGATTGCCTTCACGGTTATTTTTGGTAGGCTTGTATCCTGGGGACGTGGAAATATTTTTTGAAGCACTGCTCAACACAAGCTTTTGCAGTTGGGATTCCAAGTCCACTGGGCTAATTAAAGCCTTGTCTAAAGAGGTATTATGTGGATATGAAAATGTCCTTAAAAATGGGTGCCCAGGGAATGAGTGCATGGAAGTGGAGGCAGAGCGTGGGACAGATTACCATGTTGTCCAGGCAGGTGCATGTCAGGGTTGATCATCAAAGAAGTGGGGCATAAAATGGCTGAAGCACAAATGGATTGCTTATGAGCTGCCAAGTGATGTAACATGTTTCTTGAGGAGGGGAAACCTTTGGATAAAACTGGAAAATGTTGAGCATTTACCCTAAAGCCTTTCTGCAAAGGCAAGTGTGCATCTAAGGTTCTGGCACACTCTGTGCTATTAGTTGGGGAAGTTCAGATTGTTTAGAACAGTTGTTTTTGTTGTTTGTTTTTTGTAATGTTTTCCCCTTACGGCAAGAAGAATCATGCTGAGGAAGACAAAACATATTCTGTTGAAATGACTGAGCATACTGCCTTTGCTAGTGCTTGAGCAATCTCTGCTGAAATCAGGATTGTGAACAGGGAGATGCCAAATCACTGACAGAAACTAGATGGATAGATTCCGCAGCGCTATTTAAGTGAATAATATCTTTTAAAAATATTAGTTAACTACTGGACTCATTTCCATTTTATGTCTATGTAAGAGCCTTTGATATACTCACAGGCTTAGACTTCAGGGATCCTTTATGCATGATGGCACTGGTACAAGTAGTTCCTCTTCTATAAGAGGGATGTGTGGTCTGCAATTATAGATGCTAAAAGAGTAATTTATGCAACTGGGACAGAATTGTGGAATATTTATTGAGCCTACTGCTTGCTTAAGCATAGAACAGACTTAACGCTATCCAGCTAGGATTTGTTTTCTGGTCATATATTTTTCCAGAAGTTTTCCTCAGAGTTGATGTGACCTCAGTTTTCTCAGAAAAACTAGACTGCGCAGCATATGGGTGATACTGCTGCTTGATTTCAGTCCCTTTTTGTGACACATCCAAATGTCTAAGAAAACAGTGAGTTTTTAAGAAGGAAAGTATTTGCACAGATTCTGAACAGATGTGAATTTAGCACATGGAGGAGCACAAATCAAACTTTTTTCTGAGGGAAAAGAAGAAAGATGACGACTGCTGTTTTCCTTTCTTTTTACTCAAGCCATTAGGTCCTTGAAGAGTGAAGCAGATTGGCAAGAGATCCTGAAGAAGGTGAAAGAGGAGGAAGAGGAGTCATCAGTTCCTACAGATCTCTTTAAGGTAAAGACACAGTATGTGTAGTTTAATGCTGTGGATGATACCATGAAAATGCTATATTCCTAAGAAATGATTCAGTGAAGTCAGTCACTGTTACTGAAACTTCTGAGGCTGTTTTTTTTTTTTAATTTATTTTATTTTCCTTTATTTTAAAAAATCATACTATGATACAATTCTTGTTAAGTCAGACAACGCACCCATCACAAGTGTGTGAGCCATTAGTTGTCACACTGGGAAAAATCCCTGGTTCTGATCCTTTATAATGGCATCTCTGGTTGTTCACCAGCTGGTCTTGTGGATTACTGTCCTTCTAGAGGAGTGCAGGGTCACTACAGTCTCTAATTGTGTGAGTACATTGGAAAGTTTAATAAATAACATCTAATCTGTAACCTGATAAAGTCACACATGCTCTATAAGGTGTCCTGTTATATCCTGAGTGTTAGCGAATGTTGCTAATGAGTCTGAATTTAAATATACCTTAATTAAAATTTAAAATATTAAAAAATCTTGACACATTTTGAGAAGTAGGAATGTAAATTTAGTCCTTCAAGTTCTTAGTTCATTTTTCTCAGCTTCATTTGGACCTCTAAGCAGAATAGAACAGGAGATGATTTTGCTCTTGAATGTATTGTGTCATATACAGAGCAGGATATACATCATTCTGGAGCAAGAACCCTATTTTGCACATTTTTGTTAGGCTGAAAACGGAGACTTTTATAGTTCTCTCTGAGATTAGCTCATGATGAGTGCTAAAGGTTAGGGGGAAAAAAAATAACCAGACCATCCTGTACTGTGAAATCTTGCTGCTGTGTGGAGAATATCAGCAGAGGAAATATTTGGGACTCCATTTCCTAAAACTCATAGAAAACTATCAGTCTCCGAGGGCATAGTTGGGCTTTTCTCTTCATTACAGAGAGGCTGCTGATACTCCAACGTATTTATTTCTTAGAATGAACTAATAAAAACTCAAGTTATCCTTTTCAGTTGAATTACATAAGGTACCTCTTTTTGATGGAGAAAGGAAGGTAACCACTCTGATACTTCATTTTTCAGGATAAACCTGTGATTGGAGTGCATTCGTTCTCTGAAGGCATGAAGTTAGAGGCTGTGGACCCAATGGCTCCTTTTGTAATCTCTCCTGCTACAGTTCTCAAGGTACCAGGGTTCTTTAACTTGTCCTGCTAAGATTCCATTCAATTGTTACTTCTCTTCTTAACGGGTCAGGAAATTCTCATGATATGATTATCTTAAAATCTTGAACTAGTTTTCAAATTAAGTATTTCTTTTTTTTCCCTTAGGAGACAGGTTGCCAGGAAAAAAAACCTGCTGATGGTGAAGACACTGGCTTTGAAAGTAGGGGAAAGGTTCCCTAAAGATACAAGCTCAAAAAGTCAAATGCCTGAAATTGTCAAACCTAGATTTTTAAAATCAGATATAATCCCTCATAATCTGAGTATCCACTTGAAGATAGATTTTGGGGGGTTTGTTTTTACAAAAGTCAATGTCATTTCTGTGTACAAGCTCTGATGTTTAAGTAGCCTGGTTTTCAAACAAGGACCCATACATGGATTTAAAAGTTGAAATGAAAACTCCCCAAGACAATCATGTTTTGAGCAACTTCTATCTTCCTCTTTTAGTAACCTGATGAAAGGTTCTAAAGAGCCCTGCTTTGATGCAGTAAACCAAAATGCTGCTGTACAACATAAAACTAGGACATTTTGGTGATCTCTGTCTTTTAAACTCTAACATATAGTTTCTTCAAGTAAGATACTTGCTTGTTACTAAAAAGGTGCAACCAGTTCCAAGCAAAGCAAAATAATTTATTTTTCCTGGTATTTTCTTGTCCTGATCCTAGTTACTTCAGGAGCATAGCGGTTTTACTTGTGACAGTCCATCCTAGGATACAGCTCAGCCTTGTTGAAATAAGCAGTTTTATTATTACAGAATGGTAGTAAGACTGCAAACTCTAATTTCTCTGCATTTTTCATAAAAAAAATTCATATAGTACTTGATCACCTTATTTTTTAAGTGCTTGTACATTGTCTTTTATTGTTATTTATTTTTGTTAAGTTTCCAGGTAATGCGGAGGAGTCTACTGGTTTATGAATCCCATAGATTCTTTTTTTAATTTTTTTCTAAATTTTTTTTTGAACTGTCACAGTATTTCAAGGTAAAACGTTTCCATCATGCAGTGTTGCTGTTTAATAATTAAAGTTACCAAAAGGGGGAAGAGGGAACAGTAGATGGGAATCTGCTACTTATAAGACCACACGGTTCTCTTTTGGCTAACTGCAGGTATACAATGACAAATATTTCATGATAGAAATTGATGACTTGAGACCAGAGCGTACAACCAGCCAGTCTTACATTTGTCATGTCAACAGTGCTGGTATTTTCCCTGTGCAATGGAGTCTGAAGAATGGCTTGCATCTCAGTCCCCCACCAGGTATGTTTGTGCAAGCTTGTCATGCTCGCTCCTCTTTGAGGGAAGTAGATTGCCAATCCCCAGAGCGCTACATTTAGGACAGCGCTTTTGCAAAAGAAATGCATGTAGTAGCACAAGCAAAGAACAAGAAAGATCAAATTCTGAGAAACAGGAGCTTTGAGTTGGTGAAACTGAAGTTTCCTGGGTACGTGCCTGGATTTGAGAAGATGGCAGCGGCTGGGGATGTTGGTCGTGCATAAAAACCTGAACACTTGAACGAATGGAGTATGCATGCTAGGGCTGAAGGCAGTGTTGATTTCAGCATTAATTAACGTGATAGCAGAAGCCTATAGTCTTTGCATTGGATTTTTGCTTCTGGTCAAAGTGGAACATTGTTATCCACTGTCTTACAATATTTTTAGAATATCTTATCACTTAGAAGTTAATGAAGTATTTTTTTTGCCAAGGACCTATCAGGCAAGGTAGCAGATTGCTGAAACATTGCTTCAGGACATAAGGGAGTTGGGGAGTGATCCTTAGCTACTGAAATATTTATGCGTTTTCTCAAAATGGAAATGTCAGTGGTATTGTAAAACCAAGGACTCGGTACTCTTATTCACCACCACAGAATTTGGAATGTTTTGTTTTAGCTGCTCGTGACATCAGAGGAGCAAAGAGCATAGGATGTTTGTTTCTTGCCTTTCCTTGGGTAAGGTACAAAAAGTGGCTTTGCTTTACCCAGCATTACCTAGAATTCTGCGTGTGAAAGATGAAATCTCACTTTCTAGGCATGTGACTGGAGCTGAGAAAGATTTTAAGCTTCTCTTCTCGTAGTCCCCCTGGAAATGGTGGGCATTCTGAATTGTCTCAAGAGTCTGACTGGCACTGATAAAACTGAGAAAAATAAATAGGTCTCTCTGAGTAGTTGGTTTAGATTGTCATGTTAATACTATATTCTTAGACTAGTTTTAAAATTTTGTTTGATTTCTTAAACCGTTGTCACAGGCATCCCTTCTAGGGGAGTACTTCCAAGGTACCACTGAAATAATTGCTGCAGTTTTTTTCCTTGCTAATATACTGACAGCCTCAAACTATCATGGCAGCACACTTCTGCACCCAGTTCCTTTCCGTTACTTGCTTTTTATTAGACCACAGGGAAGTGAAGTATTTCCTCTACGTAGAATTTAATTTGTCTTTTTCTTGGAGAGATGCTCTGTCTCCTGATGGATTCCCTGTTAAGATATGTATGCAGATTTACAGCTGTTAGCAAACTTGACAAGCCTCTTAGGATGACTGACTGCCCTCCTTAATGACTTGGTGTTTAACATTTCTTTGAGAGAGTAATATGTTGGTATTGAGCATGTTTGGGGTGATCTATTAAAAAAAAAAAAAAATTAAAAAAAGTTTCAGAGCTGACATGACATTAATGAAGTAATCTTGCAGAAACTTTGCCAGAATTTCATCTGTACCCTGTGAAAAGGGTGCAAACGCTTCCCCAAGTTTCAATTGCTGCCCTTGTCTGCTTAGCAGATGTACTTGATTCATGCTTCAGGTTGCTCTCTGTGATGTCACTTTTAGTTTGACACCATTTCAAGTCAAAAATGGGAATCAAGGTGGGGCAGTGCCCAAAAGCCCCTCTGCACTGAAAATAAAGAGGATATCTCAAATATGTGAGAACCATGCTATGGGCTGACTTCAAATGGCTCAGTGAAGCCCCAGTCAGCTGGCAAACTTGAGTGACCCAATACTTCATGTCAGCTTCAAGTGACTCATTTGTTCTCATGCTGTTAAACTAACCCTTTTGCTTTGCCTTCACCTAGGTTATCCTGGGCAGGACTTTGATTGGGCAGACTACCTCAAACAATGTGGTGCTGAGGCAGCTCCCCAGAGCTGCTTCCCTTTGGTAAGGTTCTCTTGCAGAAAAATCTCTTTGTTGTACGAATGACATTCTTGATTCCAGGGAGAAGAATCTTTTGCATGGTTTTTACTTGAAGTACCTATGATAACTGAGGAAATGGAAGAGTTAAGAAAGTGCAAATATATGTGAGCAGTAGTAGGTGCATGCCAACTTCCTAGATAAGTGGTGGACCAAATGCTTTAGTTGTGATAAAGCAGATGGGAAAGAAATAAGTGTTTTGTAAAATTGAGATGTGTAAGAGTCCATGGAATAGTCATAAAATGGTAATCAATCCTTGGCACTCCTGTAATTGTGGCAACAGGACCTTTTAATAGACCTTGTTTTGATTTACTTAGTATACCCTTTCAATCTTCCTTCCTTTCAACTTGAAAAATTCATTCTATTATATTAATCAATACCAAGTCATCTTAAATTAGTACCAAATAATCATTTTACGTTAGTCAGTGCCTGAAGTACTTGGTAGATTTTGGGCTTTTGTTGGTTCAGTGATAGTATTGTTGTCTCCCAAAGCAGAATACCTTGTCAAGCAGAAAAGGATACTATTAACACCTGCCTTCCACTTCCATTTACAATACTTGGGCTATTGTAGTGCTTAGGGGAAGAAATTAAAATGAATAATTGCCATTTTTTGAAGAGGGTGTTGCTGGCTATGAATTCTCATTGCCCTTGTTCTGTCTTGTAAGCTGTGGCATCTTAGAACAGGTCATTGAATTTATTATCCCTTTTCTGAGAAGAGTTGATCACAGTAGGCTCGTTCCAGAATTTGTAATGTATTGATCCTGTAATTATGTTGCAGAGTGGCTCTGGGAGTAAGAGTCCTCTGTCTGGCTGTTCCTTCTTATCTTTAATTCAGGTGCTTCAGAACTGGATAAATACCCATTCTTACATTTTGGGAATTTTTCAATAAATGGGGACTAAATTGGTGAATAAAGCGAAATCCTGCTTATCAAAAAATGTAAAATGAAAAGAAAGCTTCCTTTGCTGTCTGCCAGAACTCACTTGGATGAGGCAGGAATGTTATTTGCATATGTAAAATATGTAAAATGGATTTCCAAGCTAACATAATAATAGCACAGACTGGTCAGACTATTAGTTGGACTTAGCACTTAGACAGCAAGCAGCAGAGAATTTCTGGTTCCTTAGAATGCACTCAGTCCTTTCAGTGAGTCTCAGCGTCCTTACTTTTGAGTACAAATGTGTTCTTTTCTAGGTCTGTTTATAGAGCCTTTTTAAACTTAAATTCTTTGTAGTTCGTAATATATCTTAACCTGTATTCAATGTGCTAATTGTCTGAAGTCTTCTCTGACTGCATGAGTATCTTTCTACATTACTCAAACACTGAGGATTTTATGTGTTACTCCTGTTTGTGGCTATTCGTATCGTACACTGGATATACAGATGAAGTATTCTGTCTTTTTCCTAGTTAAATTCTGACCATGGATTTAAAGAGAATATGAAACTTGAGGCTGTGAACCCAGTTGATCCTGAAGAAGTTTGCATTGCTACAGTCACCAAGTTGAAAGATTCCTACCTCTGGCTCCAGCTGGAGGGTAAGCCTCATGTGGGAGAGGAGAGTAGCACTTGCATTGATTCTTCTGTAGTACCATCATCAAACCTGAGGAGTATCTGGAGCAAACTCAGTGCCTGCTGAATATGGGCAGCAAATCATTGTTTCCTCAATGAAAACACAGCAAAACCTCATTTGCGTTGTCTGTTTCCATTTAGCCACGGATGGCAGTGCTTACTTAAGCCAGGCAGAAATGGCAGTTGTGCACTGCAGTGTGTCAGCGCTAGGTTCGTGTGCTGTGCAAAGTGCTGATCAAGTGTCTTTTACAAAGCAAGGGCCTTGTAATGTTTTTACAAATGACTGACTCACATTCTGAGCAAACTTTGACCAGACCTAGGAAAAAAACTTTTAGAGAGGTTCTTCATTAAGATGTCCTCTGTCAGCCATTCTCCATTATAATCCCATTTCTTGATTGGAACTACATCAGCATGCATTTACTGTGCACTGTGCATCTCTGCTAAACTGTGGGGGGCAAATTCCCATCTCCAACCTTTTGGAGGAAACAAATGAGGTCAGGAAAGAATCTGGTGAATAAAAGAAGATGAATAAACAATTGATATTGTGTTCCAGATACGCCATAAGTAAAAGTAGCTTCACTGGCAAACATACAGCAAGTATTAACCGAATGAGGTTTTCTGTTTTTATGAGTTGTTTCAATTTTTGCTTCTCTAAACTTAACAGGCTCCAAGAAGCCCGTCCCTGACTGTATAGTGAGCGTGGAATCAATGAATATATTTCCAGTGGGTTGGTGTGAGACGAATGGATATCAGCTCAGACCTCCTCGCAAAGCAATAGGTATCAGTTCTGTTTCTTTTTGCAGTGGTTAGCTGGGTTGATAGAGGTGGTGAGACTTTCAAGAGCAGGCTACTGCAGAACTATTGCAGGCATCACTAAATTTGGAAACGCTTGCCATGTACAGAGAATCCATGCCTTGTGCACGTTCTTCTGTTCTTCTGGCTGCTAGGTCCAGTTGGAATCCATACAACTCCAAAACAGGCAGTGTTGGCTTGAGACCCTTGCACACTGTACAAGCGTGTGGGAACAATCCATTAGTCATAATAAAGAAATCATATCTCTGTGTGTGCGCACACGCCTGTGCTATGCATGTACTTTTGTCCGAGCTGTTCTTGCCATGTGTCTGACCCTGATACTCATTTTAGACTTACACTTGTGCAAGTAAAATTAATGCCATGACAAAATGCTGTGGAGTGTGTAGACATTTTGGAGTTGAAATAAAGGGGACTAGCTTTCTAAATGGGCCAGATGTTTATCATCCCTTAATGACGAAATGTGGAGAAGTAAATCCTACCTGTTTTAACTGCACTACTAAGTAGCAGAAGATTGGGTCTTCTCTCAACTGGTTTGTGAGCTCTGTTTGTTAAAGTTTAATGGGAGTTGGAGAAACTGAAGAACTTCCTGAATGTTTAAGAAAGATAATAAAATTGTAAGATTGGAATGAGCTGTCATTTACTGCAAGTCAAAGCAAGAGAAATTAATCCGAGACGTGTCTGCACTACCAAGGACAGAGGAGGAAGTGAGGAGGAACCTAATTAGAGAAAAAACAGCTTTAAAAAAAAAAAAATCCAGAAGTTTGCTAGGGATAAAGCCTAAAATTGCTGAAGAGCCACATACTGCTTTACCTTGCTTAATACTATTATCTGGTTGTGAAAGCTAGAATTAGAAAGTGGACCCATCACCTAGTTGATTTTCTTAGTTGCAACAGTGTCTTCCTCCATAGCAATTGGCTTAAATCATAGACGTTTCTAACCAGCTCATTCCATTTCAATGTTAAATGGTGTTGAAGTTTCCTGTGGCAGGAAAGTGGTGAGTTAGACCTATGAACCTAACCTTTGGTTAGGTTTTAGCACCTTTGGGTGCCGAAAAGGAAAGCATATCAATCCCTTTTTGGTTGGCATTACAGGTAGTTTAGGGGCTATGGTGCAAACAAAGATGCACAAAAGGTGAGAATTCCCAGAAGACGGGGGATATGCATGCCTGATTTAACGAGTTTTTGGTGAAAGCTGAAGTAAACCTTTTGGGTTACTTAAAGTTACATGGGCCAGCATGTCTCTAGTGCAGATGGGTCAGCTATCTAACACTGCAGTGACTTTGACCATAGATTCTTTTTGACGGATAACTTAGAGGAAATGAGTCTAGTATATATATTGTACTAGAAGTTTAATTTGTTTACCTCCTGTACTTTGCTGTTTATATTCTCTTCTTCTTCCTTTCAGTAAACAAGCAGAAAAAAATTGCAGTAGTTCAACCAGAGAAACAGTAAG
Source organism: Aramus guarauna (assembly GCA_013400195.1). Classification (NCBI taxonomy): domain Eukaryota; kingdom Metazoa; phylum Chordata; class Aves; order Gruiformes; family Aramidae; genus Aramus; species Aramus guarauna. The sequence goes on along the minus strand of VXBL01005648.1, from coordinate 264,620 downwards.
TAACAGGTTTTTTGCTTTTATCTTTTGTTGGGGTTTGGTTTTGGTTTTTTTCCTTTTTCTAATTGGTAAATGATGTCATCTTAGGGGAGATTTAGCTTTACAGAAGTGCTATACTGAGGGTTGAGAGATGCCACAATCCATTTATCTTAATGCTGCTAGCTCCTGTTGACGTTGAAAAAGACCTCTTGCACTGTTGTAGTAGGAGATCGAAAGCACGGAATTTGTTTTTTAACAATGCCACTCAGCTGAATTATTGAATAGGTCAAATCATTGAAGTTCTGGGGTTGAAGTTGCTGATCTTTCATTTTTAAAAGATTGCATTATCTGTGAGTATTAGAGTGCATTTCAGAAAAACTAGCCTGATCTTAAGACTGTGTTTGTAAGTTTGTGCTTGAGCCTTTTTTTTAGTGGTGATTAATAGGGAAAATTACTGGATTCCCTTTTGATTGTATTCCTTTCTCAAATAATACAGATTCTGTAACATAAACATGCTTAGATAATGTGGCTGCCTTAGCATGTAGCTCTGATTTTGCACAACTCATCAGAAAATTCAGCTTGAGTGTGAGTGCTGTCATTTAGTAGATGAACTTCTGGTAGTTCCTTCCCACATTAAATTTGGCCCAGACTAGCCAAAAAGGAGAGTTCTACTAATATCTCCAGTTCATCTATAAAAAAGGAGAGTTCTACTAATATCTACAGTTTGTCTATAAACTCTTTGTCATGCATATGAAACTCCTTCATGTCAGCCTGCTCAAAAATGCTCAGTAGAATGCCTGACAGTTGGGTTTATTGACTCTTACAGCTTTACAAACACCAGATCTGTCAGTAGTCCTGCCAATGTTTTCATTGCTCCTAAAATACTGAGCAGACTGTTCTTCCATGTTTTGTAATTGGGATTCTTATCAGAATACTCGAGTCATTTTAGTTTAAAATCCATCTTTTTCAAAATGCCTAAGGTAAGACTGTACACTGCCTTGTGCCATGAAATGTGAAATGAAGTTAAAAGGAGACAGAAAATGTACACTACTGTCAGTAGCTTTGTGTGATGTGTTTATCAAGCATGGTAGCCCATATACTTCAAGCAGCGAAGGATTGCTGCTAGCTGTAGCAGTGCCGCAGTCCTTTCCAAATTGAATTTTGTAGTCTGTTAGTAACTGAGAGGTGACCATCCTTACCAGCTGTCCCTTTTCCCCACCTTTCTTCTTTTCATTTCAGAATTTTGTCTTCAAGAACAGTTCATGATGGACTAAAGAACCAGGAACTGAACTCATCTGACTCAGGTATTGATCAGAGAGGGCAGGCTGACAAACACAAAGTCCTGTAACAGCTCAGCTGCCTTGTGGTTCAGCTACTCAACACTCTTCTGTTAGGAGAGGGGAGAGGAGGAAAGAGTTTGAAAGTTTTCTTCCCTTGATGAGTTGTTGAACTTCAAAAAAGAGCGAAACAAGCAAAAACATACAATTACTCGTGTCTTGCAATTGATCTGTACATTAAACCTGGAAATTAGATTTTTCACACCGGAACATTCCCCCCGAAAGCAGAGAATATGTAGAACCAAATGTGCGCTGTGACCTGTGCGGGTGATTTTTTTTTATTGTCACCTGTTGTGTTTAATAATGTTGGGAGAAACATAACAGGCGGGCTGCATCTGTGCTCTTGAGTTGTTAGATTCTAGCTTTGGAAAGCAGGTTTGTCTGGGTTTTATGATAACTTCGTCATCACAATAAACAAAGGCAATTCAAACAGTAAACTGCTTTGTGTGCCAGATGGTGAAATCTAATAATTTTCTAAACTGTTGCAAGAATGAATGTGATGAATAAGTACATCTGCTGGTGAAACAGTCATACAGATCTATCTGTTTGGCAACAAAATGCCTCTTCTGCTGTTTTCTGTATAGTGAAATGCACATCTGAAGCTGCACCAAATGCATGCTTTATAGAAATGATTTGTGCCTGCTTAGCATTTTAATGGGCTTTTAATAGAGTTATAATGTAAATTTGACTTCCTTTATTTATCTGCCATTTATCAACTACTGAATTTAAGATCTTTAAGTGATAGTGCTGCTCAATCAAGAAAAACTATAACACTGCTAGGGTAAAACAATTTTGTATTTATACATAAGTATCTTACAATACATATTATACATACTTTAATTCTGAGCAGCATTCAACCATTTAATAGGTTTAGCAAACTTGATATCACTTCATCAAAGGCCACTTCATCAGTTGCTGCATCTTTTGTTTGCTGGTTGAGGGAAAAGAGTCTAAAAATGCAAAGTAATGTGATATTACAGTTTAGGATAAACAGTGGAGAATAACTTTGCCAGCTTCTCTAGTGGCAGAAGTTTAGGGGAGAGGTAATTAGTTGACCAGAAAAATGGTCCGGAATTACTGTGTAGGAATTGCTTCTGCTGTAAAAATTTGGGATTGTCATCATCTTGCCTGTTCTCTGTGGAGTGATACCATAAAGCATCAGACTAGCCTGGAAGAAATGTTTCTTTTCTGATAAATGACCAACTTCATTTTCCTATAGTTTGACAATTTGCAAGCACACGTGAAGTATGACAAATGCTTTGGCAACATTGAGTAACTAGTGCTGTCACTGCAAACGTGACACTGAAACTACCTGGAATTCATGTCATTCAAGACTTTTTCCCCTCCTTTTTTCCCCTCCTTTTTTACAGCAGGCAAAATATTCTACCTTGCAAGAAGTCATTCTTTGCTGGGGGAGGTTGTAGCATGTGATTTAAATCTTTATTTTTCTCATTTCTCAGTGGTAATTAACGGAAAGTACTGCTGCCCAAAGATCTACTTCAACCACCGGTGCTTCTCAGGGCCTTACCTTAACAAAGGCAGGATTGCAGAGCTTCCGCAGTCTGTGGGACCTGGGAACTGCGTTCTTGTTCTGAAAGAGGTAAGGGGGTTGTATATAGTGGACCTGCATATAGCAGTGTATCATAAACACTAGAGTGTCTCTCTAATTATAGATGGGTAATTAATAAATTTAAGCTGATGATGAGTAAAGAGATTGTCTTCTATAACATGAAGTATAAATCATGGACTGTTTTATGAATGGCTGGAAAGAGTAAAAAGCCTCTCATCTGTCTGAGTTACAGTCAGCCTCCTACTGCTAAACTTTATTTTAGGTTGAAACAGAATAACCTGTAATTACCATAGTCAAAGGAGTTAGAGTCTTTTTATAGCTGTAATAAATGCTTCAATTTTAATTAGCAGAATTAGTTTCAGATAACCCCAAAATTCCTTTACAGTTTGCAGTGTTGATGTTAGAAAAGAGGAAATACAGGTTTTCTTAGTAGAAATTACAAACTCGTTTTGGTCATTGAAAAATTAAAAAAATTCTCTGTGTTTTATAAGTTGCATACAGAAAAGTACCCCATCCTTTCTGCAAGTTTCAGTACTCTGATGTAAGCACTCCAAAAGTGCAAGTGTGAAATTCTGTGGCAGCTTCATTTAACCTTGAAGGTTTAATCTGCTTCACTGCCTGAAAGCATAAAGTATGCACAAATCCAGCTGATGTACAGACATTGAGTATTGCTAAAAGTTCAACCAGTATGCTTAGCTGTATTCATTTCAGTTATGACTCTTGCTCAGTGTATGAATCCTAGAGTGAATTTAGTACTTGCATTATATTTACTACTCTTCTTTTGAAATACAGACATCGAGACTGCTGCATTAGTAGCACTGAAGCTGCAAGTTTGTTATGTCAAGAGTCTAATGCACCCAATTTGGGAATGATTTCGAATAAGCACATACTGAAAATAAGAAATACAATTTGAATGTACATTTTGTGCTATCCCCAACTAACTTCAGGCTATTCACAACTTTCAGTTACTTTACAGCACCACAGAAATTATCGTTTTGTTATAGTACAGGCCTTATCACGGTTCACAAAAGCGAAACAGAGGGGAGTTTAAGATTCTGCAGTATGATTTTGTAGCAAGTAGTGGGTTGGCAGGCAGCAAAATCCTGCAGCATTTCTTGGCACATCTTTGCCTGTCAAACAATCTCTAAGATAATCACTCAGCTTTACGCAAGGTTATGCAAGTTTTGTAGTATTCAGCCCCAGGGTTTAATTTAGTGACGTGTAATTCAAGGGCAATGACTTGGAAATTGCTAGATACACTCATGACTCTGCAGGCAAATTCTGAAGGTTTGGCAAGGTCCAAAGTGTCAACTGCTCTCAGTTTTCATTTTGGCAGTATCAGGAGGCATCTGTAATCTTGCTGTGAATGAGTGCTTTGATGCTAGATAATTTGGATGAATAGAAGTAATTTCCTATTCTATTCTGGCACTTTAAAACAGATTTATTGTACAAATAACTTAAACTTATTTTCTTCTCTTCCCTCCCTCACTGTAGGTTCTCACTTTATTGATCAATGCAGCTTACAAACCTAGCCGAGTCCTGCGAGAGCTACAGTTGGATGAAGAGGCTGCATGGCATGGGCATGGAGAGACCCTAAAAGCCAAGTAAATTCTTGTCCTGTTCCCCGCTTGGTTGATCCCAATAGCAATGTTCTCTGCAGTCTATGCTTTAACTTCTCACATTTCAGCAAAGGGAAAATTGCTTATAGCACATCAAGATGCTGACAGATTAAACTTTGAAACCTTTATAAACTTCTTTATGAATGTCTGATGAAGTGCATCTGATTTTAATGCTTGTTAATATGCCAGGTGTGCTCTGCTTCTGGCAGGTAAGCAGCTAGTGGTGAAGTAGGAATGGTGTGGTCCTGGTACAATATAGCATATCCACTGGCAGACCTACAGGTGAGGTTTAGGATAGTTTAATTCACCTGAAGATAGTTGTCAGTATTTTAAAGCAGAAGCACATACTGCTTAGGAAGCTTCTCAGACTTCCATGGCATTTCCACGCAAATTTCTCAGTGGAAGAAGATTCCTCTGAAATTAAGTTAAAGTGGTGCTCTGAAATGGCCTGGCATGGAAGTCTTCCTTGCTTCTTTGCAAGATTATTTTGTGGCTAGGAAAAAAAGCAGTAATCATATTTGCATATATTTGATAAATCCAGATACTCCTCATATAGTCTAGTGATGATCTTGTAATTAGGTCACTGTGTTTGCATACTAGAGATTAGATTTTCCCAATGTGCCATAGCACACATTCCTACATAGGTCTGAACATGCCAGTAACTCTTTTGTGGGATCAGTTTCATGTGTAAAAAGACGGTTTTCCACGTATTGAAGGATTGCTCTGGATTTGGACAATAGGAAGATCATTATGAAAGGTTAATGTAAATGGCAGATGTAGCTAAAGAACGGAGAAAAAAATTATTTTGGTTTCACTGAAGTTGCTGTGTGCTTTCTTTTGTCACTAGTGACACCAGGGATATCTGGACTACGATATATGAGATATCTCTTTTTTTCAATGCGTTAACTAGATAGTTGCAGGCCTGAGACATCCCTAATAGATATCAGCATGTGCCATTAGCTGCGTTGGGAGAACAAAGCAGAAATGATGAATGACTTGGGCAGATATTTCACAGTGCGGCTCTGTCAGTGTCATGGCAAGGCTGATGAAGAAAAAGAAATCTTTTCTTAATTTAAATCAAACAAGAGCAATATGTGGAGTCATGGCAAGTGACTGTCCTGAGGAATTGTTCAGCAGTTAGATGAAAGCTGATTGGAAATGTGACAGTAGTTCATTTGTTTGCCATAGTATGTGCATAGAATGGCTCGCTAGAAGCTGTCTGCTGTTACCTTGTATTAGCTGGATTGGCGCACTCTGTCTTGGTTTTAGGGATCAGCTGTCCACATCACAGTGGACACTTCTGCAGTCCCATAATAACAAAGAACAAAACATCTGTGAGCAAAGAAAACAAAACAACTGAACTGTGGGATAGTCCTCTCAGGTGGTATTTTATAGTCATGGGCAGGGCAGCGTTGCTGTGTTTGGTACTGCAGGCATCTGTCTAGTGCTGGCTTTTTTTCTTTGCTGGAGGATCTGTCAGGAGACAGGACTACCTGTTTCCTGGGCTGATCAGTCCGTAAAGTTCCTCATTGCTCAGATTTTCCCCTTTTCTCAAAGCAAGATTCTTGTACACCTCTCAGTGAAGTATTTTAATCCAGGTAATTAGAGGATTCCTGAATTATGACCACATTTTCAATGTTAGGTACAAAGGGAAGAGCTACCGTGCAACTGTGGAAGTTGTGAGGACGGCAGATCGGGTGGCAGATTTCTGTAGAAAAACATGCATCAAGCTGGAATGTTGTCCAAACCTCTTCGGCCCTCAGATGGTGCTGGATAAGTGTTCAGAGAACTGCTCTGTCCTGACAAAGACTAAATACAGTGAGTAGGCAGCTGATCTCCAACCGAGGTGGGGCTTGGGGTGTTATATTTTGGGTTTCTCCTGGCTTTGGCTCCAGAAGGAATCCAAAGTACATTGCTTTCCTTACACAAGGAGCAGCTCAAGCACTACATACACAGGCCTACAAAATATCCATGTGCCAGCGTGTAGGGAAGAAAAAAATAATTTTATATTAAGTTGTATTAAGTACCATGGATTGGCTTCTTGTTGTATTTGGGACAAGCACTGACTCTGATATTGTAATTTAAGTGGCATTGTAATTGCTTTTGCCGTTTTGTTGTGGAACATAATAAAATAACTTCAAACTCTTTTTGTAGCTTATAGGTTTTTTAGGGGTTTTTTGAACTAACTTTAACCATTTGACATTGCGAGAACAAACAGTACATTGAGGCCATGTCTAAAAACTACAGAACAACACAAAAAGCACCATTAAATTGGACCAAGTCTGTAGCTGATGATTTTCGTATGAAATGTATAATTTTGGGCTTCTCAGAGATAGAGGAAGTAAGTCTTTATAGGGCAAATCAAATTGCTAAGTAACTCTTCTTTAAACCAAATGGAAGAGGAAAATAGACATACTAATTTGGAAGTTTTGCAGAATCGGGATTTCTATTGGGACATGTCCTTTTAGTGGTTTTACAGTCCTGATGATGGACAAACATAATAACTACTGACACTGAAAGTGCATTTCAACATGATGCTCCTTTCTTCTGTCCTGGTAGCACACTATTATGGAAAGCGGAAAAACAAGCGGATAGGTAGGCCTCCAGGTGGCCACAGTAACCTGGAAGTAGCCATGAAGAAACCAAATAAAAGACGGAAGAGACGAAAACATTTTTTTGTTCATAAGAAAAAACGTTCTTCTGCTTCAGTGGATAACACTCCGGCTGGATCTCCCCAGGTACAAGACTGCCAACAATTTTAATAGATACAGAATGTGGTCTTTGACCAGCTACATTTGAAACCATGGACTGTTAGTTCCTTGTAACCTCAGGTTACAAGCAGACAAATGGGTGGCAATTGTTGTTTTTCTTCTAAACTTCCCAGGTTTTTATTTTATTGATTTTTTTTTTTCCCACCCCCTACCTCTTCAGGGCAGTGGGGGAGAAGAGGAGGATGACCAGGACGAGGTAGATGAAGAATCTCTGACTGAGGATAGTACCTCGGAGCACCAAGATGAATTGCTTGAGGAATCAGAGGTATCAGAGAAGAAATCACTGTCATCCTCTCCTACACAGAGTGAACTGTCTCATTCCCTGGCTCAGGACCGAGACAAGCGGAAGAGGAAGCTCAGGACCTTTTCCTTTTCTGATGATGAAAATAAACCTCCTTCACCAAAGGTAACTTGAATGTAGATTTCCATTCTAGCTTGCTCACTGTTGGGCAAGCACGAATATCTTGGGAGTATTAACTGTCATACGTGTGTTCTCATAATATATTCTGCTACCCCATAAAAGGCATTGTGAAGACACTACAGAATAATTAAAAGTCATTATTTTTATTACAGCAGTATTACAGGACTGTAATGAAGACTAAACAGAAGGCTGTAGACAGCAGGGTGAATGTTTCCCAGCTGTTAGCACTCCTCTTGGTTCAACCAGAGCAGTGATCTTGTGTCGACCAAATCATGGTTTCACATCCCTGCTTACTGGCTCTAACGATGTTACAGCCTCCACCCTCAGCACAATGCTGTTCTGCACATCTGTGCTGACCAAGAAACATCGACAATTTGAGCTCTCCTTTGGAGTTTTATTTGGCAGCTGAAGGTTTGAGTGTGGAGGAGTAGAGGGTTGTGTTGGTCCATTGCATATGTAATGTTTTGGGAATTCTTTCTGTGCTGGGCGGCTTGTATAGGACATAAAGATGGAAGTTGCTGAAAAGCTGCACCTGGACAGTAACCCTCTGGAATGGAGTGTGGCTGATGTCGTACGATTCCTCAAATCCACTGACTGTGCACCACTGGCGAGAATTTTCCTTGATCAGGTATCATTTTCTGTCTGCTAAAATGTTTAATCTTGTCACTTTGCTTCTTATCTTCTAATGAATCACAAAAAGAAGCTAGTTTAAATTTTATAATAGGGTTTTGAGGAAACAAATGCACAGACAACCTTCTGCAGTTTGAGAGAGAAGAGTTAAGGGAACAACCAGAATTTTTCAGGTTTCTTAGTATTTGGTGGAGTTCATTTTGGTCTGTGGGGCATCTGAATCACAAAACTATTGAGAATGCCTACGGCCAAGCACCGTGAATGCAGGAGCCTGTTTTCTGGGAAATAGACTTTTGCTGCTTGTGTTGACTTTTCCAAATGATAAATATTTTAAACTCTGCAGACTAACTGCAGGTATCACAGTGTTGTAGAGCTGCACAACAAGTGAACATTTTTGTCTTGAAGTATGACAATTAGAGTACAGACACGAGTCAAGTTAACATTGTACTTGCATCTTGGTTAAAATTTGCCATAAAAAAAGTTGTCTATCAAAACTGTAGTACTGGAACTAATGACAGGTATAGTTTGTGGTAGATGTTCCAGAAGATGCGTTTCCTTGTAGAACCTGTGTTTCTATAGAAAGATACAGAGGTTAGGTAAAATGACTTTCTGCATCAAATTTCCTTGGTTTCGGTTGTTAGGTTGGTGGTTTTTTGGTTTTGTTTTTGTTACAATAGCATCTCATGAGATTCTGTCTCCTTAGCCAGTTAGTCGAGCTGACATTTTAAGAAAGGAGTTAATTTGTTGTGAGAGAGAGAGATTTTCAGGCTGCCTGGAGCAGCATGAAAGAAACGTCTAATTCATAAATGGTCATGAGTCTGAAATTACAGCAAGTCAAAGCTGAAGGAGCAGGGAAAATAAAAATGCAAAGTCACTGTGGAGTTTTTGTCTCCTGACAGGAAATTGATGGCCAGGCACTGCTGCTGCTGACCCTGCCCACCGTTCAGGAGTGTATGGACTTGAAGCTTGGGCCAGCCATTAAACTTTGCCATCACATTGAGAGAGTCAAACTTGCCTTTTACCAGCAGTTTGCTAACTGAGGAGCAGCCAAGTTGAAGTGGACCTTTGAAGCACAACTACAAAAACATGCTCCTTTCTATCTAGCAAGGAAAGCCAAATGAAGTTAAACTGAAGCCCTGGTGACCTAAGAGCATCTGTCAGCCTCAGTTTTTCACTTTGACAAAAGGAAGACAACATCTGGAGCAAAATGCCAATGCAAACACAGGGGCTACTCTACCAGCTGCCAGCTTGGGAACACAATAGTCTCTTGCTCTATGGTTCCCTTTTTTTAATGTATTTTTTAATGATTACAGAAAAGTCTCCTCTGGTGGGAAATGACATTTCAATAGTTCTGTTGGTACGGAACTTTAAAAGGAGAAACGGATCCTGTTTACGTTAGCATGTAGGCTGCCAGAAATAACCTTTCTCTGTTCCTGATGATTCACAAATCCCCTTCCCTCCCTGTGGACGAACACTTGCTTTACCACAGCACTGGCTTTGGAATGTGCTCTTTGCACATTCGTGTATTAATGTTGAGTTTTTTAATGAATTTGTTCATTGTTAGGACAACAATGTGGCCACAGGGTTCTGAATGTACAGTATAGCAAGAGTGTGGTTCCTTTGGGGTTCTTTTTTTTTTGTTTTGTTTATCTTGGGGTTTTTTTATTTCATTGTTGTTGGGGTTTCATTATGGTTTGGTTTTACTACCTCTGTAGCCTGAACAGTAGAAGTGATGAACTAAAAAGGGAGGGAACTACTTCTTCTGGATAAATCATCTGTAGCTGCACAGCAGTCTCTCCTCTGTAGGCATGTCAGGAGCGCAAACCAGTATCAGCATACAGAGCTTCTGTTGCAAAGCGTTAGCTGAAACCCGTGTAGGCTTAACCTGGATGTTACCTTTTTCTCCGATGTCAGAAATCTTAATTATTTTGCACTTCTCTTACAGACGGGCTGTAGGAAAAAAGGAAGGAAAGAGAAAGTGCCTCTGCATTTTCTATATTTGGTTCTCAGATAAATTTTCCTTTTTTTTTTTTTTTTAATTGTGTGAAGCTATTTCCTTTTTCTTACAGCACACAATTGGGCCATGTACACAGAGCCTGTCAGCAGACTTCTGCTTTGCTACCTGAACATCTTTTTAGACAATACACTAAGAAAACTGCAATCAATAGAGGACTGCAACTTAGCTCTACCAGTGTTTGCATACTGGAAACTATCTTATGAGCATGACTTTGTAATTTTTAACTGTTTACAACTGCTCAGGATCAGACTTGATGAAAATGTGGGGAGTTGGGATGGGGTTTGTGTGCATTTTTTAGAGAAAAGGAAAGGACCAGGGGGAGGGACATCTAATACCATCAGTACAGCCATAGTAGGATGAACCCCTGATTATAACTTTCCAGGGTAATAAAACCCAATCAGCCACTTGCTGTAGGCCTGTGCTTTACACTTGAAGTGACAGGGCTTACCTTACTTTCCATTAGAGATGTGGGAAACTTGCATCAGACTCAAGATCTGCATCCATTAAGTGTTAGGTTTCAGATCGCTTGCATTCATTCGCTCTGCCTGTTCTCAGTGTCTCAGGAGGAGCCCAGGCAGGAGCTTCATGTGTGCAGCCCTGGTCCTTTATGTCCTATTCAAATACTTTTTTGCAGGAAGCCCCTGGCATATTAATACATTTGAGCTAGGAAGGTGCTCGCTGCAGGAATATGTTTAGGAAAGACACATTTGCTGGTTTCTGATAAACAGTGGTTGCTCTGGCCAAATGGATTGATTCAGGCATCTCTTAGGCCTACTGTGACTGGTTATGCTGGTGCTGTGAGCTGTAGGATTCAGCGAGGAGGTCGCCTGTAAACTAAGAGCTGAGTTTGCACAGTCTGCGTCTCAATCTGCCACATAGGTGTTGAGTGGGGCTATAGAGTAAGCAAAGATAAATAGCTGGGGTTTATTTCTTTTGCCCCTTAGAATAACTGCCTAGTCAAGGCAGAACTATTTTCAGAAGCGCTAGAATCAGATTTTATTTTTTTCCATTCCAAAATCAAAATGTAAATATCAGACAGACTGTTTACTAGCTGAATATTCTTGAGAGAGGGAGGGCAGTGTGTAGCTAGGACAAATTTTTCCTCCCAAGTTGTAAGCAGAGTCTGAAAACATAATTACATTGAAATCAAAGCACGCCTTCTTCCTCACACCAGATATGTGGCCAATAAATGGATGTTTTGGCTCTTCATGCTATGCTTAGGTCATCTGCCTGTACTCCATTCCCTTAGGACAAGCTCAGTGATAAGCCAGTAGGCCTGAAGAAACTTTTGAAAGAAACATTGCTGCTTTGCTGGCAGCATCTTGTCTTGAGAAATGTGACCAGCAGAGAATGTATGGGATTGGGAGATGATGCTTTTGGATCATGTTTGTCATTCTTCAGGGTTTCCAGAATCCTATTGCACTGATGCCCAGCAGAATTGACCTGCATAGCCAAGCGATGTTGCTTCCACATTTCCCCAAGGACAGACAGATGTCTTTTTAAGTAGCTGTCAGGAGAGAATGGAGCTTAAAGGGTAATTCAGTGAACCTGTTAACGTGGCGCCTAGGGTTTTAAATACAAATGTCATACTTTTTCTCAGTAAATAAAGCAGTCAGCAGTTTCAGAAGTTAGTGGGATACTTCCTGGTCACCTTTGGCATGCTTTATAGGCTGGATTTTTCTGCCTTGTTTTGGGAGGCGCTGACAGTCTGGTCCCAATGGGATCTATTTTTGTTGAGATTTTCAAAAGGGATGTTTTCATTATTTGTGAAATGTTTTTTATGCTGCACACGGGTACTGTACACTCTGTTTCCTGGAAAAAATGCACTCTGTTTTATTGCTGGATTTAAAAGGGATAATTGGGGCTTTATCTTGATGGACTGTGTTTCTGCTTGACTCTGTTTCAAGTTTCTCTTTCTTGATGCATGGCAGATGACACAACTGCACTTACATTTGTTCATCTTACTCCAATATGACTTGAAATCAGCTCACGTGCTGCTTTAGTTGCTCTGTTTCTTCAAAACTGGATTTTGGGTAGCTGATGGCTGAATCTTGGCTTTGGGAGATATCGATGTTTCACCAGCAGGAGTTGCTGGGACTGCCGTAATTTAGGTTTCAGGCATTTGTGCTGTCCTCTACCACATCCATTCACCATATGAAATAAGACAAAGCTGGAGTCCAGGAGGAAGGCAAGTGGTGTCTTGCAAATGTCTTCAGTACAAGAAGGTCCTCCACTGGGCCTTGTGTACTGCTTACATGGATGGTGAAAGGAGATGATTTCCCTTGGCTGACCCATTGAGGGTTTCTATTCTTGCTTGTCGTCTTTTCATATGCATTATACAGTCTTGGTTTTGCACATTGTAGCTTTAGAAACCTGGTGGTGCCTCCGTGTGGCACTTGTACTGTGCTAAGCTTAGCTTTGTTAAACAGAAAGATTCTGTTGAGTTACTATAGCGTGCTTTCTGCACCAACACAGAGAGTCCCTAATAGAGAAGTATTTGACCTCCAAAAATGTCATGGAAGGTTAATGTGGTAGAATTACCTGCCAAAGCAAGAGCAGCTTGCAGTCCGTCCTAAACTGAAAGCAGTCCTTCCAGGTGAGGAGAGGTACAGCACTGATCTTGGTGAATGAAGACTACTTTTTTCTAATGCTAAACATTTCTGCAACTTGCTCTTTAAAGAATGAAATAAAAGGCAGATTCATTGTGTGTTGTATAGAACTCCAGGAGTGTTCGCAGTCTCTCCTGGGATTAATGGAAACAGTACATACAGAGTTTGGGAGGGGTTGTTAAGATTGTTTTTTCTTGTCACAACTTTCAGCAGTATTTTGTTGTTGTTTTAGGATTTGCTAATGTTTATTTTTGATTCCAATGATGCTTTAAAGGAGAGAAAGAGTATTTAGCTGCTAGGTCCACAGAAGTGTAAATATATTTACAGTTGATTGGACTGAGCACTCCAGTCTTCTGTATAAAGTACAAAGACTTGGTACGTTGTTAGCAAAAGGCAAAGTGGCTTGCGAGATTTTTGAATGTAATGTAATGGGCTTCAAAACTATCAAGCTCAAATTGGAGACTGGATATACCTTTGGACCAAATCTGTTGTTAGAGGAGAAGTTACTAGATGAAGTAGCCTTACCAGAAAGCCAAAAATACGATGATCCTATACAAAGCTACTCCTTAACCAGGCCTGTCACATAGTGGCCAACTGGTTACTGCCTACTGTGAGCTCAAATTGCGGAAAAGTAACTAAGCACAAAGACACAGGCTCTGTCTGGAGACTTCAAATCTTGGCCGAAGGCTCCATTTTAAAGGAATTGTGTGCTGAACCCACATTTCAGAGTGCTGCCAACCTTCCCCAAACATGCATGTAGCCTTGTTTTCAAAGGCAGCCTTTTGGGTGAAGGATTAGAATGGGACTTGTGAACACCAGATACAACAAGCCTCTTTTATGATTTGTTTTTATGTGTTTTTCTTAAAAAAAAAAAAAAAAAGAAAAAAAAAATCTGTATGAAATATAGCAAAAATGAGTTAAGGTTAGTGACACTTTGGCTCCGTGGTCATTTCTAGCTTCCTCAACATCACATCTGTTGTTCTGAAGCGCACCAGACATATAGATGGACTTTTTGATGAGATGACAAAGTTATTCGGTTAGGTGCAAAGCCAGCAGTGTTTGGCTCAGCTTTAAGCCATGGAAGCGAGCGGGTATTGCGCTGACAAAATACAAAGGCAGTAGGTCTAACTGTCTTAGCACAAACACGGGCACAGAGCCTGTAGAGTCCTCTAGCCTTGCACAGTTCAAGAGGAACAGGCCTTCTGCTTGACACACGGGGACGGCTCACTCCAGTTGTGTGAATGAACAAAATCCGGGCCCAAATGAATTCTTGCCCGCTCTGGAAGTTGTTGAGCACCAGTTTCCAAGAAACCTTGTGGAAGAAAAATTCTGGAGGTGTCATGTTTCTCCTCTCCTCTTTCTTTTTTTTTTTTTTT
>VXBL01005648.1:155932-247495 GCA_013400195.1 Aramus guarauna | reverse complement strand
GGGCGGTGAAGCGGGCGGGGGCGCGCCGCGGCCGGACGGGTCCCTTCCCCCCGGCGGGGCTCGGGCTTGGTTAACGGTGCCGCGCCCCCGCTGGAGGAGCGCCGTGCTGTCCCGGGCTCCCGGCCGAGCCGGGCCGTGAAGCGCCGCGGCGGCCTGAGGGAAGCGCAGCCGCCGCCGGGCCTCTGCTGGTGCCGGGGGAGCGGGAGCGGGGCCGTGAGGTGAGGCGAGGCGGCCCGGGAAGGCCTCTCCGCTGTTCCCCGCGCCGCTCTGGCGGGGTCTGTGCCCCTGGAGCGGGGCGTCGGCACCAGCCGTGCTGCCTGAGGGGTCCGAAGGCAGGCGTTCGGGGTGGGCGGCGTTGTTTCTGAGGGACCGCGTCCCGAGTACTTCAGGCACATGCACTTTCTGAAATTTCCCTTCCTGATGTCTGCATCCGTGCTGATACAATTTTATGTGTTCTGTTTGGAACGCAACCGGCAAGATGCGGTTTGCGTGGAGTCGCTCAGGTTTGGAATGTACAGAAGAAAAGGGTTAGGCTGCATTTGTTTTACTGCAGGTGTACCTTGTCGTATCATCCGCAGCAAAGCGAGACACGCTTTTTAAATCACACCACACCACGCTGCGCTGCCTTACGAGTATGTGCTATACCCTGGAGTCGGAGCAGCCGGTGAGCTCCTGTGGCTGTGTACAGCAGCTCAGCTGATGAGCGGTAACTTGTTAACTCCTCATTTGAGTCTGGTGGAAAGGCTGCAGGCTGTCGTGACCCCAACCCTGCCTGCTCCAAGGGAATAATAACAATGTGGAACAGTACAGGTAGATTTTTCTCTCCATCCCATGCTGTAGTTAGCGTCCTCTCAGCCGAGGAGTGAAAAACAAGCCCGGTGCCATTACTCGCTGATCGTGAAGTTGCTGTTAAAATGTGGGGGCAGGAAGAGGGAATGTCAGTTACAAATATTTTACAGTTAGACTGATCTAAAGAATGGTCCTGTTTACATTAGAGATGAATTGATAACCTTTCATGCTAGCACCATAATGTTATGGTTAAGTCAAAAGTTTGCTGACACGCTATATTTACATGCTCTGGTGTTCAGTCATAGTTAATAATTGCGTTGCTCTTATAAAAGCTATGCGCATAGTAGTCGTCATTATGGTACTGATTGGCAACAGTAGTCACTGGTGTAACATTTGGTCAGTCAGAACATCCTCATAATTAGGAGTTTAGGCAGTTTGCAGGCAGAAATACCTCTCTTTAAGAAGATGATGTGTACATGTGGTTTTTAGAATTAAGAGATACAAATAGATAATTCTCAAGCATTGTGCATCAAAAGATGAAGAACTATAAATGTTGTTTGTCAGGGTAGGATTTTTTTTCTGGAAATAGTATCACTTCATGCATTTTACAGTAACACTGAAATACTTGGTGAAGATAAGAAAAAGTGAACACAGAAAGTATGGACTGGGAAAACAAAAGCCTAGTTGTTGGCTGCACTTTGGTTAGATATTTTTAAACCAGGAACTATTAGAAGATTATCAATGAAGTGTGGAAGAAGGGAGTGGAAGGAAGGTAGCCAGTCCCGGCAGCGGTACTGGTGAGAAAAGAAATCCCTTTCCAAAGGAGATTAGCGGAAAAAAAGTTGTAACATGTCGTGCTTACATTTAAGAACAGAAGATAAGTATGTTTGTCCCAGTTTTGACAGCCACATTCTCTTCCACTTTATGTTGGGCCTATCCCCTAGCAGGAGGAGAAGCTGGCCCCACTGCGTGGACCAGTTGTACTGGTAAAAGAGCAGTTGTCTGTCGGTTAAGTGCTGTGCTGGGAGGGGGTGGTCCTAGTTTTGTCTGAATATTTCTATCCTTTTCATATCATATGCAAAACATCTGGTACGTTGTTCCAAAACCTTTAAAAGTTATCTCAACAAATAGGACCTTTTATGATCTACGTGACAGATCTGATGTGACAGAGAAGCAGAACTCGTGACTGAGAACGGGAGGGCGGGCATGGCCTCTCTCCTCAGCAATCGCCTCAGCACCTACACGGTTGTTCCTGTCCCCGAGCTGCTGTGGCAGAAGGGTTGACACAACTTCTGGAGTTGGATCACAGAAATGATACAGCAAGAAAAATAAACAGGGAGATGTGGTTATTTTGAAGCTAGGTGATTTCTGTGCTCTGGTCCTCTAGCTGTCCAGCACAACAGAGAGGGTAGCCTTGAGGGAGAAACAAGTGGCTGCAGGCAGGGACTGCTTGAGAAGTGGCACCGCTGTCGGGTCAGGGGTGCGTCCCCCTTTTGAACAGCATAAATTCTCTGTATGCGACCGTATCGCTTCTCCAGCTCTCCTCTGTAAAAAGTCAGAGAACTGAAGACACGCGACTGGCTGGTATTAAATTTAACTTAAAAAGGGAAAGGGAATCCTAGAAGGAGATACTGTAATACTTCGGTTGCGATTAATGGTGCAGAACCCTCTGTACCCTCTGTAGAAAAAGAAATGAAAGTAATGGCAACAGAGATACATTGTACAATTGCTCTTTATGCACAGAGGGTGTTTTTCTTTGAAAAAATATTTGATTTGACATGTAAAGAATAAGAATTTTTGGTAAGTGGCTAAATCAAAGGCTGACCTAGACTTGCCCTTTTCTAGATAAATTTTAGTCTGCTTGCATTCAGTGGAACAAAGAATTTCTTTTTTTTTTTTTTTCCTGATCATAGTAACTAGCTGTAAGAGGAGGAGGAGGACCTTTTCTGTGCCTCATCGGTAGATGTTCATCTACAAATGACTGAAGGATTAAAATGAAATTGTTTAAGATCTGGCACTCCAGTTTGCCACCTTCTTGTGAGTGCACCTATACAATTGCTGTAAAGTTATGACATCAGTTAAACTTCATATTTTAATAGCTAAAATGTGGTTAAGTGTCAGATTTTTAATTTGTTGAAGATTTTTAATTTGTTGAAGATTTTTAATTTGTTGAAGATTTTTAATTTGTTGAAGATTTTTAATTTGCTCTGACAGAGGGAGCATGGAAACTGCATTTCTGTGACTATCTTCTACTACTTCAAAGAAAGGTTTTTACCCCAATCACATTATCAGCCTACCTCGTGTGTGCCCTCACTACTGAATTGACGCAACCAAGAAGTGACAGAACAGAGAATTTCTCGCTTTGAGCTGGTGAAATGATCATTTGAAATTAAATCTCAAGTTTCCTTTTGTTTGTAGCTCTTGCCTCCTTGTTCTGTCACACAGGGAATGAAGAACAGTTTAACTTACTCTCTTAACTCACAGTAGCCTTTTAAATGAGTGACTTCTATTATTTTCAGATTCAAACATACAACCTGTTATAACCCCCTAAGGTTTCTCTTGTAGAAGACTGTTTAGCTAGTTATCACCTATCCTGACTGTATATGGGAGCCTCCCTAATCCCCTTAACCAAAGAGTAGAAGTTTGCATTTGGTTTTGTTGCTTTAAGTTGTTTAAGGCCTCCCAGATCCACTACTTAATCACTCTGATTTCAAATCTTACCCTCCTGCTCTTCACGTAAAGCATTGTGCACTAGAGAAGTGAGGTCCTTTTCTGATGTCTGAATCAGTAGTGAATATACTTGATTCTATTGGAGCTTACCGGTGTGATGGTTTTAATCACCGTCAATTCATCTTTACTAGTCGGAGTTCAGTCCTCTGCTGTGAAGCTAAAGACATGTTGAAGCAGTTTCACCTGGACGCTACAAATGTTCCAGTACGTCAAAAGTCGTACTGAAGTCAAGTGAGGCAACTTTTGTGCCTTCTCGCCTAACCGTAGGCTCCAACTCCCAATCATAAGGGTACTAACTGATTAAAAACTACCTCTTTTTTTGGTAAATCTGCTGGGACTGGCAGCCTTTTTGGATTCTGGGCCACTAACTCTCAAGTCTGTTAGCCCGCTTTTTTGAAGGCTATTGCTTAATTTTGCTCTTGTCCCTCATGCCTAAGTATGCATTATTTTCCAGACTAGTTTATTTAAACCAAGCCACTCCATAACAGGAAGTCTTAATGGGTTTCCCTTCATGGAAGAGATTTATGCTTATGCTTCAGGTCAGTAAGCCAAAGATAATATTTTTTCAAAGTTTCCCCTTATAATACTTGTATCTTATTTCATGGGGATCTTGATTTAAAATAACAGCTTTGCTTCTTGGGTGGGGGGGTTGGTGCAATAGATAGGTTTTTTTATTACTGTGCCACAAAGCTGGTTTTAAATATTTTTGTGTAATGTGATGTGTTTTGTCAGTAATCCCAAGCACCTTCTGAGCAGTCTCTGGTTAGGCTTTTGTTGGTAGCGAATGATTAGAGAGCGGTGTTAGCTCAGTATTCCCACGCACGTACAATGTAGGCGTAGTTGTAAATAATACAGGTTTTATTACCCAAACCTGTAGAAAGGTATGCAGAAAGGCAAACCCATTGCCCATCCCTTTACCCTGTCTGGCACAAACTGTTTGAAGTACTTCATCTTGAATATGTAGTTTATTTACTAAGCTTGTTTGTCAGAAGGTTGGTGCCTTATCAGTGTGCCTGTGTTTGTTTTGGGATACTTAGGAATGGTTGAGAAATTAGATGTGAGTCGTATTGATGAATTATTGACATAGAACAGTTGGTTGGTCCTCTGCAGGTAAAAGATTTGCGTCCATCTGTGAGGAAAATATAAATATGCTGTAAAGGAGACCAAAGTGTGTGGGTCTGTTACCTTTTTATGGTTTTATTAGAGTTTGTGTCTGTACTCACACTGAGAAGGGTAAAAGCTTCTTTGTTAACAGAAGTGAAATGATTGAGTACAAGTTCGGTGAATGAGCAAGTAGGTGGGTTTGCATTGAGGGTCACAGTTGGAGGGGGAAGAAGAAACAATTCGTATAAAAGATAGTATATATTTTTAAGGTCCTCTCTTTGCTTACAGTGCCTTAAAAACTACATACTTAACATCAGTTTACTTTACAGCAAGGTTTTCCCACTTAAGCCATGCAAGGAAAACAAATGCTTCTTCATATAATAAGTTATTTAGTAGGTAGTTCAGTAGAATTCAAAACGCTTTAGCAAAAATATAGTTTTCAGAGGAATAATTTCATATTTTCATCACAGTAAGGGAGTAGTATTATGGGGAATAATGTTCTGGGGAGCAGGGACTTGAGAAGGAATTAAAAGTAATTCCAGTAGCCTTTCAAAATAAAAAAAGAAAAATTAACTTAAAACGGTTAGATACAAAAAGACTAAAACATGTGGTTTTCAGTTGGTTTATATAGCAATTTTCTTTCTGCTTGAGCAGATTTAAAAAATGTGAAGATGGCAGGGACTTGGCTTTGATGCCCTGTAACACCAGCAGTGTAATACAGGCTTCTGAGTTGCAGTAACAAGGTTATTCTACACAGTGATTTCCTGAGATGTAGGGCAGTGGCCCGCTAGCAAGGTGGTGTTTTATTAATGAAGACATTATTTTTAAAGACTTGATATTATCCTGACTTGTTAATATCCCATGCTTGCGTGTATTCGCCCTGAGTGACGCGGTATGTGTTCACATGAATTGCTGAGGGCCACCTTGGCAAATGTTATTTGTGCAAATGATTTGAAGACTTGACTTGTACAGAAGTTTCAAATCACAAATAGAATATTTCTTACTTATGAAAATACAAACAGTATTGTACTCACGCTGTCGATCACACTTTGTTGAATGCACTTTATTCTTTTTCCCAGAACTCTTCACTAGTGCGAGTTCCTGGTGAATTGCCAGATCTATGCCGAGCTCGCGTTCCGGTGTGTATTAGTGGATTACCTAGTATTAGGCAGTCTGACACGGCTTTAAGGACCGCTCTCGGGTACCACAGCAATGGGGATGAATCCCTCTTAGGGTAAAGGAAGACTAGTAAGATGCGCTATTGAACTACGTTAAAAGACAAGATCTGGGGAGGGAGCGAAGGGAGAGTAAGTTTTTAAGAAGGAAGAGGTGTGTGTGGGGGGAAGCAGCGGGCAGGAGTTTCTCCTGGAAGGCAGGCGGGTGGCCGGGCTGCGAGGGCCGGGGAGCCCCCGGGAGCACCCTGGACAGCTCCGCCGGGCCGGCCCTGAGCCGCGGGACTCTCCCCTGGGTGCGGGGCTGCCCGCGCAGGGACACGGACAGCCGTGATGAGGGGCCGCAGGTTTGGCTGACACGGAGGGGTGATGCAATCCCCTGCCATCTGGCTGGAGGCCAAGGAGGAAACAGGATGGGGTGATGGAAGGTGTTTAAACCTCTTGCTCCTTCGGGCCGGATCCATGGTAATTAGTAATGACCGGTGTCTTAGTGGGGTATGCTAGAGAACGGCTATTATTCTGCAGGTTAGGTGGCTGCTTGTGGCTGCAGGATTTGGAAAAGCCTTGTGAGGTCACTGTGGTCACGGCCAAGTAAATTATGCCTTACAACGATCAAATGTTGTGTTGTCCCCCTGTGGTGAGGTATCGCTTGCATCTACGTTACATGGCTGCTGCTTGTTTGTTTTAAATAAATCATCAGTCCTTTCACTGTCTCTGTGACATCCTTATCTGTGTTTGAGACAAAAATGAGAGATGTACTAGGAGATGTAGCGCAGGGAAAAAAATGCAGCCACATGGGTAAATTAGCTATGTAAATTGCTTTCTTATACCATGCTAATACTGTAGTATTTTTTAATACATAAAATAACGTAGTTGGAATAAATTCTGTCCATTGTAAACTTTGCAGAAAAAGACAAATCTTGCTGACAAACTTCATGCTGTATAAATGCAGGTAATAATAGTGTTGGGTATGGCTCAGCTGATCCTTTAAGTGAAGCAAATGACCTGAAATTAATTTAGGAATGACATTTTTTTCCTATTTTGAAAACAGAAGACCAGTCTTGTTTTGTAGCATAGTTGAGTGTGTGTGCATTTACTGACTATAGGAGAAACATGTTTTCATAATGTTTAGTCCTGCTTGAACTACATTTCCTTGGTGTTTAGATTAAAACTGCTTGCAAGATGTCCAATTCTTTGTTGGACATAGATTGTAGTAGCACTTTGTTGCATGGCCTAATGCCCTGATTGTGTCAGGCCATTAATATTGTAATGTCATTAAATGCAGCAGCTATTCTTGAAATGCCGTGCCAATAAAAGTTAAGACAAAAAAAAAAAGGTATCAGTTTAGACAAATAATCTGTAATCTGCAAGTAAGTTGCACTTTTCATTAACAGTTGTCTGATGCCCTTCTTTGTCTCGTTGGCTCGGAACGTATTACATTTTCTTATTACTCAGCTGATCGCTGGATATAATTGTGCTCCAGATAATAAGATTGTTCTAAGTATAATTACACATGTCATTCACATTATGAAATGTTTAGGAAAAGGGATAAGTTATGTTGACAGTTAGAGACTATTAAAATGATAAATTATCCAGTAACTCTGAAGCTGTGTTTAATTAGAACTAACTTCTGGCCTGTTAGCTAGACTGTTGTTTAACTGTAAATTGCATAATGAATGTGTTCTTGACTAGTGTTTTATAATCAAATTTGTAAGGAGTTGATTTGTACAAATACACAGTGCGCATTTTTGCGTTCTGCAGTGATATTAATTTCATGGTTAATGAAGTTTGCATTCTTAAACTGGTATTTAACAAGGTCTTATCTGTGTGGGTTTTATTGATGAAATGAAAAATCATGCTTTCTCATGCCTGCTGGTGGGATATGCTTCTCACTCTCAAAGATTTCTTGATCACAGCAAAATGTATTCCCTACAAATCTTAGCATGTTAAATCTCACTGGCAGACTGAATATAAGCTTGGAGCTTTCCTGAGACTGCCTTTGCAGGTGGTGTGGCATAGGGATGAGGTTTTAGGGTTTAATCAGGAATAATTAAACTTATTTGCGCTGTTACTCAGGATACTGAAGACCTGTTTTTCTACCACAGACCCTGAATCACGTGTTTTACACATATTTGTTTTCATTGCCTCCTACATAAGTTGTCATATGTAATGAATGTTAAGAATGAAACAAATTCCTCATAGCTCAGTCATGGTTCAGGTTCATAGTTCCAGGTGCAAGTTAGTTCACAGGAATGCTGAGTTAAGTAGGGAAAGGTCATCCAGGGAAGGTACTAAACTTGTTTCTTCTGTTGTTCGTGCTGTGTTTTTTTTTCTCTAGAGGTTGCTAATTTTTTTATTATTTTTTTTTTTAACAACCACGTGTTTGTGTAATTTGAAATGTTTTAACTTTGGTGGTTTTAACTTCTGTTGCGTTTTTGGTTACCCCAGATTCTAAGACCAACCATTCCTTCTCTCGTAGTGATTAATGTGTGTTGGCTCACCTGATAGAAGAGGAACACAGTACTATGTTTCCTTGTTTTATCTGGTTCCCAGGCATTAAATAGAGCTCAGGAGGACTTGGGAGGCAACTGGTGTGTAAGCTGCAAGGTGCTCAGAACATAAAGATTTGTGACAAGAAGTTTATTTGTGCACTGCTTCGGTTTGAGAGGTCTCTCCATTGCTGTGCTCCACTGACACTGTCGAAAGAGATGAACCAATGGAAGTAACTAGAAATTGTTGGTGAGAGGTGAGCTAGAGAGGAGTTCCTGAATTTTTAAGCTTTTCAAATTTAACAGTAAGTTTTACAGGACTGACATCAGTCTCGTAACTGGTAAAACTTAAGAAATCATTGTCCTGGGCTTTAATGTTTAGAACCTGGCCAAATATTGTTTTATAAGGTAGATCTTGTCAATTTTGGACAGGCTAGCCAGTCCCCTTGAATGAGTACTTACAGAAACAACCTTTGCTTGCTTTTTGTTGTTCCGCTTTAGTTATTTTCTTTTTCCATTTGTCAAAACTATAGCTTTTTTCCATGTAACAAAAATTACTTTAAAATTATGAACAGCTATCCACAATTAACATATCCTCTGTCTCTAGTAATTTTTTGAAGATGTTATTCTCTAAAATTTTAATTCCTTTTTAGAATAATTAATCTTAATTTTTTACTTGTGCTGGAAAATACTAGCTACTATGCAACTTCTTCCAACATATCTTTCTTGTTTTGAGGCTGATGGTGTGACTAGCAGCATTTGTTAGTTTATATGTACAGGAGTTTAATGCTTTCATTGCAAGGTAATTGTAAGAAGATGAATTGTTAGAAGATGAAATAGTCTAAGGAGCTTTAAAATTAGATGGTGAGGGAAAAGAAACCACCCTCCTCTATCTGATCTTAAAAATTTGAGCTTTCTTATGGCAGTATGTTTTAGTGCTGGCATTTAGTGCTGGATTTGGTGTTGTGAAACTTTTATGAAACTTACACAAATGTTAAGAGGTACAAAGCTTTATCGTTAAGAATGTCCATGCATGTGGAAATTATTACATGTTTTCATCTTGCTTTCAGAAATTTAATTTATACAGTAAATACCTAGTTGTTAGATACATTAGATCAAAGAAGTCTATGTAATTGGCCACTGACTCTCTTTTCATGATATTTGATCATGTGTAAAGAGAACATATGAAAGTAGGTTGTCTATCTTTGGTTCTTTTTAAAGCAGTTGGTGTTATGTGAAATATGTCCGTCTTGCAGTTCAATGCTTTGACAGTTTCAGCAGCCTAGGAAGAATGAATCTGTAAGCAAAGCTATTCAGAATTTAAAGGGACTTTAGATATATAGTGTACATCTGCCTTTGGCCTCCTCGATTTAATAGATTTGCTGTTTATCATTTTCTACGAGTGGAAACAGAGTTTTTCTTTTACATTCTTTGTTGGGTGTATCTCAACTTACATTTTGGGTTTGCTTTCTTCTTTTAAAACTCCTACAGTTACTGGCTTAATTAATATTTTAATGAATGAGTGAGTTCATAGCTGTGCGTTGGCAGTTCTGTCGGTTCCCAAGAGCTGGTTTAAAACAACCAGCTTGAATGACTTAAAGTTCATTGATATGTGTTGTCATACTAATAACATTAGGAAAGCTTCATGTATTATTGAGTCATCTTGTGAATGCTGTACGTGAAAATGGTGTTGTGAATCCTAAATTGCTGCTTAGTGCACATTAATATGGATTGATTCTGTTTGTATTGTAATAAATAATTCATGTTTCCCAAATGGTTCTTATTTCTAATAGGGGGAAAAAAAAATCCACTTGAACACAGCAGACTGTATTTTTCAGCTCTCTCACTAGATGTATGTATCGCATAGTAGGAGTGGACTGTCTGTTTCTCTAGCAACCTACCTTTTTTCTTTTTGCAAGAAGGTTGTGTATTAAACTTCTAAAGCCAGTCTTACAGGCACGTTTGGTACTAGAGGGTTAGATTTGCTTTGCTTCAGCTATCTCATACCTGCTGAGGAAACTATAGCATATGCTTCCGTCTCTGAAAGTGTTGGGAAATTGTGAATTTATTATGCCCTTTCAAATAGAGTGCACCTTGACTGAACAGTGCTATGTATGCTAAATACAGAGATAACAAGATAACTAAGATCAAATCTTGTCTTAAAACTTTAATATTTGGATAAATATTTCCTAAGCTATTTGTGCTGTTTACCTTAGAGTTCTTAAAGCAGTTACTTTAATTTTAGTACTGCTATAGCGTTAGCATATCTTTCACGAAGTAAAGGGCTAAATACTTCTGTTTACATAGTGCATATTACATGCATTTTCTGACTTCTGAAGTGCTGCTCTCTCTGGGGAGATAGCAAATAGGTTAGCAGCTGAGAGTGAAAACTTGTGTCTAATTCTTTGTCTGCTAAGTTAGTTTAGCTATTTTAAAAGTAAGCTTTACCTTTAAAAAAAAAAAAGGAAAAAAGCTCAATTACAATGGCTATTGATGTGGTATATCTGGGCTGCCTGCTCTACTAAGACACATTTGTTTCTTTTATTGACAGCCAAGTTAATGCTTCTGTCAGAACCACACTATCATGTGCTACCAGGATGCATGAGGTCAGCCTTGGTGAAATTGTCTTATGTTACCTGTTGCGTACAACTCAGTCTGACTTATCTGTGTGTGTCCCCAGCCAGTCCTTACAAGCTAAGCATTTGGAAAAAAAAATTTGAGCTTAAAATATGTGCGTGTTAGGAATAAAAAGCTCACCAACCTCAGGTAATGCATTTGGCTGCCCTTCCTGAAGAAGGAACGTAGTCTGTTTTATTCCAAAGCTCAGGTGGCAGGGTTTTGGGGTTGGTTTTTTTTCTGATAATGATTTGTCCTCTCCTCCCCTGCACTGTGAATGGGAGCTTCACTTGGTGATAGCAGTTCCCTTAGCTATCACAAAACCTTTGTAGGGACAAAAGTTACAGACAGGCTTTTAGCTGGGGGTGGAAGTGGGTGGGAAGTGTTTTTACAGGGGTAATGTCCAGTAACTGTAATTCTCCAGTGTTTATCCAACAAGCACTGCTGCGCGTTTGATAAATTAGGTGAAATCCAGTGTTGGCATGTCATTTTCCATCATTGTGTGTCATCTGTGTTGAGACAAAAGAGCCCTGGTCATGAGATAAGTGAGCTTGGCTGATGCTCGGCACTAGCGTATTTAACTTTGCAGTAAAACAACGTCCCTTGTTCTCTAACAAGAGTGCCAGTCAGAACCATTTAACTATCACAAAAACTGTAGCACAACATTACTTTAACTGCTGCCATTGGAACGAAGAGACTGGGATAAGATCTGCAGTTTTGCAGGTACCGCATGACTGTCCAGACACTGAATCATTAGTCTGATGATGTGCCTGAAGAACTAACTAGCTGGGTCATTAGACTTTATTGTGTCTAGTGTTTCTATAAAGTTTCTCTCTGGGTGACCATCTTTAATGGACAAGTTCTTAATTACACACGTATCTCTATAGAGCCATTGAGGCCAAGGACGCAAGGGAATTAAGAAAAGAGGTTGGGTACTTGCATGGCTAATACTGTTTTCTGTCTTACAGAAGTTTTAAAAATCCTTTTTGCAGGGGAGCAAAGTCGGTGAGCTCAGGCACTTCGTATAGTACATCAGTCTTTAATATGGACTAGAACAAAATTTGCCTTTGAGTGAGTTATTCCATAACTTTTTTTCATCGTGAAGAAACCATGGATTCTTGGTATCTTTCTCCAAGACAGCTGTATCACTGGATGTAGCTGCAGATCAGTTGCTCTAGTCCGGTATCGTTTCTGCTGTAGTATAATTGGTGTCCGAGAGTGTTGACAAGTCTAGGTCATTAAGGAAAATATAATGAAGAATTTGGGGGTTCTTATGTAGGGAAATAAGCAGCAGGCTTTCCGGCTATCCTGTGTCTGAGCATCTCAGTTGTAGTTAATGGGACATAGGAACAGAAGGAAGAATTGCAGTAGGGCAAAAATGAAATTACCAAGAACATAGTGCATTTTCTTTTTTTTTTATCTGGAGAAATGAACAGAAAGCCAAAACCACTGATTCTTTTGGTCTTTTTTTGCAGACCCATTTATTATCTCTGTTTTAAAACAAACACCTCACACCGTGCCATGTTTCGGGTTTTTTTGTTTTGTTTTTTTAATATACATAGGGAGATGCTGAGCTTATACGTACCACAAAAGCTTTTGGCAATTGAGTGATATATGTAGCTGATACACTTGTATACCTTTTTGTAAGGCATCATTTTAGCCCATTCTCATTAGGCGTGTTTTTTATAAAGGTATTTTAAGACAGAAAAATTCTATTTTGGGGAAATCTGTAATTTCTTACTCCCTCTTTTCTGCTGCCAAGAAAATAATGGAGGGATAAAGTGAATCTGCAAGACAAACCTCTTAAAAACTTTGCTTAGTGGGAAAAGGAGGTAATGACAGGTAACATAAAATTCACCGATAGTTGTCATTCCACGGTGGTGTGAATTTTCAGCAATTATTAGCGTACATGTCCATATTCATAACAGACATGGTTTCCACTGTTGTGGGAAAAGCATTGATATTAGCAAGCAGAACAGAATTTTTTATGATCTTCCTAAGTAGAATTTTAAAAAATTGAAATCTGGCCTGCATATGTAGTTGATTTTTGCAAAGTTTTTACAGGGTTAGAAATTGCAGGATTGCATTTATGATGCGTATGTTCTCCTAATAACCAAATCTTCTCCAAAAGTCCTGTTGTCTGAGAGTAGCCGTGTGAAATTATGGGTCAGATTCTGAGTTTGTATGCTAATGCGTGGTTTAACTCTTCAGCTGTTACTCCACATGTAGTCAGTAAAACAACATTCTACCAGCAACTTTACTGCTTGTCTTGAATGTTGGAAATGGTGTGAATTAATATCAAAGTAACCCTTCAAATCACAACAGCCTTACACTACGAAGGCTGTGTTGGTGGATCCGTCTGGTTACAACACGTTATTCGGGAAGCCCAGCAAAGCCAACCGGCTGGAGGAGATTCAACGTTCTTGTGATATAACACTGTACGGAAGCTCAAACTGCAGCAGATTTCTCACTCTTGAATTCTGTGCGTACATATATATGTGTGCATGTATGGTTTTCAGTTAGCCATGCTCTGGTACTTCGGTAATCAGCTCAAATCTCAGAGTTTTTAAGCATCATATCGCAGAAAGATGACTTTTAGACTTACAGACTAAGTAAGTCTGCTCAGAGCAGGGCCAACCTGCGTCCCTTTGCTCGGAGCATCATCCAGGTGAATTCTCAAGGTCTGTGTGATTGAAGTCACTGCACCCTCTCCGGGCATCTTGTTGCAGAGTTTAATTGCTCTCATCGGAAATTTTTTACTTCTGTCATGCTGGAATTTCCCTGGCTGCAACTTGTGGCTTTTTCCTCTGGCCCATTGCCTGTGCAAGAAGGGTCTGATTCTGTCTTTGCTGAAACTGCCCACACACATGAGCAGGTTTGCATGTGTAATGTGCAGATGTGATCTTATCCTCGCTAACCTTTCCTCCTTTTGGTTTTCTTCTAGTTGGCTAGCTCAGCTGTCACTTTGCTGAGGTCTGATGACAGGAATGTGTAGGAGGTTTATGAAACGAAACATTTTGTCACATGCTTTGTCTTTGACCTGTTTTTGAAAAAGTTTTAGAAGCACAGGAAATACAGGTGAAATTCCCCATTCTCTCATCAGAACAGCAGTGTTATTGTAGTACATCTGCAGAGGACATCGAACGTGTTGACTATTCTTCAGCTTATTTTCCTTTTTTTTTTTTTTTAAATTTCAATTTAATGAGCTAGAGAAATCTTCTTAGATCCTAACAGGGATCATAAAGATTCTTATTGTGAACTGCCAGAACGCATGTCGAAGAAATGCAGTAATACATGATACATAAAAACATTTTAAATGTTTGAGTTGGGGCAGTTTTGTGCTGCTACAAGAGCAGTCATCCAGAAACTCGGAGTTCTTGAATCCATATTGAAGTTACTTCACATCAGCAAAATACTTCCCATGGGACTTTTTGAGGAGGGAGAGATGGAAAGGCTGAATTCCAAGTACAGATTCAAGTGTTGCTTTTCATCTTGACAGTTTGGAGAGGTTTTACTTTATTTCTTGTCTCTGTTCTTATATATGGCCTTTATCCTTCCCTGTGAGTCTTCAGTTTACTGGTATACTGATGGCAAAACTCCTGTGCTTAAAGTAACGGTTAGAAACCCTTCCACAGTACTCTGACATTAATTATTCCTAGAATTTCAATGAAACGGGAAGACAGTTTAATGAAGTTGAATTTGCATTAGCGATACCCTGCCTTATATGCTTATCTATTATCTGTCCATCTGGCAGCTCACATGCTTGTTGGCAGAAGTGCTTTTATTTCCTTTCCTGAAAAATTCTGGCATTGAATGTATAAACAAGCAGCACTTTTCTTCATTTATAATTCAGCATGAAATTCTGAACATTATCAGTTAATTAATATTAAATATGGTGAATTCTTGCTAGTGCAAGTATAACATTCTGAATCGAAGCATATGGAGTGGTACCACCTCCTCGCAGTGAGAAGTCGGCAGATTGAGATCCATCTGTCAGCTGACACGCGCACCAGTGCACGTCTCTGAGTTTACGCTGAGGCAATGCGGACTGCCAAGAGAAACTGCGAGTGGAGCTGAGAGCATCTACAATCGTGACATATTTCTGGGGAGGGAGACTGGAAGGATTGCTTTCTCCTCCCCAACTCAGTAGATGCTTAAAAAATTTACAGAATCTTAATTTGAAAATGTGTGCTGACTTTTGGTTGCAAAATTAGTTTATTAATAGCTCACAAACTATGAACCCTGAGCTTACCAGCGTGGTTATTTGCAGCCTGTTGCTTTTTTGCTCATTCTGCTCCGCTCCTTCCCCAGCTGTATACAGCCATACAGAAAACACGCTCCCTTGCTGAGGGAGAAGTTAAATTGCTCTTGACTTGAACCACTCTGATGTGAGAGTATACCATGCTGGGGAGGCAGTGTAACTTGCCTGCATCAGGATTACGTAGGAAAATACCTGGCAGTATCTACATATGTCAGAAATACCTGATGTTCACAGAGCTGCCAGAAACTCGGCTGAGAAAACAACCCTGTTTCGTATGGATCTACGAGGCTTTCAAGTGTACAGGTACATATTCATCAGGTAGCAACTCCTAAAGCTTTTAAACAGATTGTCTCATTTCATTTGGAGGCGTAGAAGTTTGTGGTGTGATCAGCCCTGTAATACATTCCCAAAAGACATCTGTAGAGGCTTTCAAAGTTAACGCTCCTGTTTAATGTTAACTCAAATGAGAAGTACTGTTTTCAGAATTGGCTGGAGAAACACGGACCTTCTGAAGTCTTTTTCTCAGTTTAGATAAAATTTGAAATGGTGTTAGTTGAATTGGTTTTGAATATCCTCTTCCAAAATGATATTTTGCAAATACTTCAGAGAGAGAAATAAATCCTTATTTCTTACAGGCTTATACAACTTCTCATAGTAATAATAGACAAAAGCCTAAGCTTGGAATTTCCTCACCCCCACAGTGTGTAGAGCTTATCGGTTTAATTTCGGTTTTGTCTGCAGAAAAGCGTCTTGCGTAAACTCCACATTAAGTTGAAATTTCTGTTTCTTGCGTTTATTTTGTTATGCTTTTTTGCACAAGAGGAAGCCACAACGGCACTAATTAAAGTAATCTATAGTGTGACTGGGGAGGACTTGTCATAAACAGCAAACTGACTAACTTAGCTGGGTGTTGCTCATTTTTAACAGAAGTTTTATATTTATGGCGTGCTGTTCACAGAGATAACTGTTGGCAAATGTTGCTATTACAACTGTATCTTTGGTGTAAATGTACGATTTTTTTCCTCTTGTCACTTTTTAATTTCTAATGGTTGTATTATACGGGGGTGAAACACAGTTTCTCTCTCTGTCCGAAGCAGTAAAATGGCAAGTCGTCACCTTGGTGCTCCCTGGAAATGCTCCTCCTCCACCTTGGAGGTGAAGAGGTTTCTATATTTATTTATTTATTTAAAGGCATTCCGGTAATTATATGAATGCTGTATTGTACGAGGACAGTGGGCTTTTGGGAAATTTGTCTTACTCGTGAAAAAGTTGTGATTGGTTCGTAAACAAAAATGTGTTTTAAAGGCTTGTAAGCTAGGTAAACATAACTTACCTACAGCATCCTATTTGAAACTTAAATTCATCACTAATACCTGGAGAAGCAGGTTACAATACCTATTGATGTCTTGTTTTGCCTGACTTATACCTGCTATAGTTTGTGCCTTTTAAGAAAGAATCTCTGCTAGTTGAAGGGGAGGAGGGGAATGGGGGCTTAATTACTTTTAATTTTTTTAAGAGATAATTTCTGAAATAAGAGCCTAAAGAATTATTTTTCAAGACCTATGTTGAAGGAACTGGTGAGTGACACTGAACCTTGGACAGAAGGAAGTAAAACTCGTCTATAAAACCCATCCTTAGGGGAGAGGTTTTCCATTGCCTTGTTATCTTTGGTCTGTCTTGCAGCTGTAACAGAAAATAAATCTGTCCCGGCATTAGGCCGGGTCTGGCAGAGGCAAGGCTGCCACAACTCCCTGCCCCAGGTCCAACCCGTGGCAGGGCTGAGCCTGTGTTCCCAGCGGGGGGGAAAGACTTTTCTTGCCCAGAAAGAGTTATACATGGAATTTCCTAAGCAGATTGCAGAACAAATTGCAGATCAGACAATCCAAGTGTATGGACCAGCCACTGTTTATGTGTGAACGACTTCTTTTATCCCCTTATCCCTCTATTTTCCCACACTTGTTCTTCCATGAGTCATCTAGATCCTTCCATTGCCTTGCCTTTGGTTCCTCCCCTAAACAACCCATAGTAAGTCTTGTGCCATGCCAAAAAACTCTTCCCCCACATCCCATACCTGTCCCGTACGCTCCCTGCCAAAGGTGCTGTGGCACTGGCTCCCCCGGATGGGTGTCACCCCTGGCCGAGGGGGCTGAGGCTCTCCTGGGACAGCCGTCCCTTCCTCCCGGTCCAGTATTCCTGTTGTCCCACCCGCCTTTGGGCTTCTGCCCCTCTGGGCTTGTGGGGATGGGCCTGAGCTGGGCTGTGAGGGCTCCTGGGCTGGACCTGGGAGTAGCCAGGCAGGGGGTGATTTGGGCTTCCCCTCCTTTGGGGGGGTGCAGAGGAGCTTTTTATCACATTCTCAAACAATTTGTATTATAAACTGTATCAAGGTTGAAATAGTCAAATTTATCCTTTTTTTTTTTTTTTTTTTTTTTTTTTTTTTTTTTTTTGGTTTTATTAGGGTTTTTTTTTTTTTGCCTTTGTATATTTGGCATTAATAGTGGATTTTTTTGAGTTTTTAGTATGTTAACAAGTATCAACCTTTTTTGTGACATGTTTATCTGATTTTAAAAAATCTGTCTTGCTTTCCTTTTGCAATTAATTTTGCCAACAAAAGTCTTATTTGTCATCCATAAAATAAATATACTTTGTCAGAGAATATATTTGTCCTGTTACTAATTCATTTGATTTATTTTTGATATTATAGATTGCCCCTATATTGTGAGAATACTTTCCAATTTGACTTCTGGTCTCCAGTGAGCAAACGAAACGGCTTTTTCTAATACCTGCTTTCCTATCGGAAATTAAATTTTCTGGATGGGCGGTCATAAAAGCTAATGCCAATGAAATGGTGGTCGGTAATAGATTATTTTTTCACGTGAGGTATATTAGCAGTCAGACAATGGATCTGCAGGAACTTGAAGGTGACAGAAGGGAGCCAATTTCTTTAAAAATATATCCTTGGAGATTGATAAAGTGAAATGCAGTTGTGCAAGATCTAATTTATCAAAGAATGCAAGATTATTTGCTTTCACTTCTCCATATTTTTGTTGCTTTGGGAGTTGCTGATTGTCTTCAATTTTTTTTTTTTCTTCTTAGTAAAACGCTTCAGAGAACCAAAGCATGAAAGACGTCCCTGGAGGATATGGTATGTTTCTGCATGCTTTATTCTTAATTTTTTTGGTTCTTGTGTGTTTTAGAAATTGAAGGAATTATTGGTTGCATATGGTGATTGAAAAAAAAGTGATGACAAGAAACTGGTGACTGACAATGAGGAACAAAAAAAGTTACCGAAATATATGAGTCAACGAAAAGTCATCTTCTGTGTGTTTCCCTGCTAGTCCTTCCTTACTAAATGCTTCCAGGAATCTCTACAAAGATGTGCATTTAGACATAAAGCTTCCGGTTGTGCTTCCTCCTGAAGATGGAAACTTCCAATTGCCCTAAGATACATTTGAACATCTACAAACTTACATAAGCTTACAAGAAGCTCTCAGCTGGGCTTAAATAAAATTCCATGTTCTGTAGCTGTCCTACTACATATAAGAGAGAAAACAGTATGGTAAAAGATATAAATACATAAGCCATAAAAGAATACAACGTATAAAAAGTGTATTTTTATTCCTTTTTTAAAAGTTGTTGGATTGTAGCAATGCCAACATAACCTATACTAGTTTTGAGACTGGTGTAAATGTTGAGCTGTCGTTCTAGTTGTTGAAGACTTCAGTGGTTTAAATTCATCTTGTACAATGCTGCTTTTCAAAACTAATCCTGACCTTTATTTTTTTGAAAAAATAAATACAAAATCTTTGTGTACTACAGCCTACCTCAGCCTGAAATTCTGAGTAGTACAGTGATAGCCCTTAATCTTTAAGCAAAGAATCTTGTTCTGGGACTTGAGTATTGTTATTTATAGTATGGTGTACTGATTAGATAAATAACTCACTGGCTTCCTGCCTCATCACTAACACTGTGTTCTATGTCATGCAATGAATGGAAGAGAATGAAGTTTAAGACAAAGTTGTCAGGGAGGGGAGATGAATTCAGGCATAAAATGCAGTCTGGATCGGTAATGGTGTTTGGAACTTTTTAGATGTAGAATGAACAAGCTAAATGGGTGTTGGTCTGTATAAAAAACAAACTCTTGCCTACAGAATTCTTTTGACACAATTCCCCTATTTAACATTTAATAAAACATCCACTGGAAGATTTGGTTTTGTGCAAAGGATGATAAAAGAATGGTAAGAGATGGAGTCAATACTGTATCAAAGTAGTGTTTTTTATATTTTTCCTGAAAGTAGCAAACTATTTTCTCTCTAACTCTGTCATCTGCTTTGGACACAATGCTTTCAAGGTTGTAATTCTTTTGCAGTGTGGTCTAAGCTGTTGTACTACAGATAAAATTCAGTGAGACCACTTCATGTTTCAGGTGAAAAATATGTTGGCTTTTTAGCAAAACGCTATAGCTAAAGGACTCATTAGCCAGCTATTAAATTGTTCACCAACAAGCACACAATGAGGATTTTATTTTTGTCTGTGCCATAAACTTGCTAAAACTGCATAAATACAAAAGGAGTGAAATACCTAGCAAGGCTGGGATACTCATTGTTTACAGGAGGTTATTAAAGACTTAGCTAGGTTTAGTGAGGATTAGCTCTTGGATAATGCAAATGATACCAAGAGGATATCCCTAGACTTTAAATTTACAGTGGTAAGGTTTCAAATTAGTATGATTTGGTTTATTGTTAGAAATATTCAAGAAAAAAAGGGGTAGAATTTAAAATGGAACATTGTTAAATAAGCTAAATACCTTGGCACTTTATCATTCTAATGTTCTCACTTGAAGAAAAAAATGGATAATTAAGATGGAATTTTAATTAAAATAAATTTGCAATGTCTGACTGTGGTGTAAACAGTTTTGTGTGTCTTAAAAACTGTTTTTACTCCATGCAGGTTTTTAGATACTTCCAAGCAAGCCATAGGGATGTTGTTCATCCACTTCGCAAATGTCTATTTATCAGACCTTACAGAAGAAGACCCTTGTTCACTGTGAGTGTTTAATTTCAGAGTAATTTATCTTTATGGAAGCTCTGAGTTGAGTTTGGTGGTGTATGTGGACAATAATGCAAAATAAGGCTGAGAAACCAATTTTCCTGGTAAAAATCAGTCACTTTCAAAAACATGTGATTTAAGCTTAGTTAATCAAGGATCAGAGTTGTGCTCTTTAATTCATGGCTGGCAGGACCTGGGAATGTTTCTTCTGGGCTGTATATAGATGTTTTAGACCAAGGGTGAACTCTTACCACTTCCTAATGAATGAGGACTTAGGATGCGCGTTGTAATACGAGGCTGTTTACCGAAGGAGGTGCTAGGGACCAAAGGAAAGGAATATAAAGTTGCGTACACTGACCTCCAACTGCACTGTTCACTGCTGCAAGGCTTTAATATAAAATCAGGTTGGTTTCAGGGGTATTTAGCAAAAATCATTCAGGCTTGTACTTTCTTCTAAAACGTACATTAACTACTGCAGTATTATTTTCATTTTGTTAAAAGCATGAAATCTTGCTCGGTACCCAGGCAGTTAGTACAAAAATTAATTTTGCAATGTCACGCTTGGAGCAGTGTGACTAAGTAGATAAGCATTTCACTGTAGCATATTAAACCTGAAGATTTTGTGACTAGGAGACTGTCAGGCTCTTTACAGGAGCTCCTGAAGCAAATGGTAATTGTTTGGGTTTGTTCTTGATAGGGCTCATGCTCAAAGAAGCTTACAGATTCCTGGTAATAGAAGCTGTGAAATTACTTTTAAAAGCCTAGTAATTTGCCCTTTAAAACCAATCCAGTTCCTTCGATGGCATCTGCTCACTGTTGTCCTTTGGTAAACAAAGGAGCTACACAGCTCAGGGAATATGCTTGTGTTGCTTCACAAGCCTGTTTTATTTCCCTTATTCCTCTTCAGCTTCTTTTGTGTTCCTACATGCTATAAATGTGCACTAAACCACTGCTTCGCTCTTCCCACCACAAAGTGTTTTGGTAGGGAAAATACATTTATTTTAACACACTGTAACTGTAAACTTTAAGTTATAATTATGACAGTTTCAGTAGTACCAGGCATCATTGTAGGATTTTCCTTGTTACTGGTTTAAGAATTTCCTGATAGATGTGAAAACTGGCAGGTGCAAATTGCCTTCATTCCATTTTTATATATTAAAGTATATATTCAAGTAAGCTAACCAAAACATGTCTAAAATTGTCAGTGTTTAAAGCTAAAGCTCGATAGTTTATTACAGTATTTTAAAATTAACTGTGCTGTGTACTGAGTTTTCAAAAGAAAAGCTTTACTGACATGTTTTAATATAGTCTACATAACTTTATTTTCAAATACCAGTTTTCCTGTAAGTGTAATGTGACACAAAACAAGAGAGTAAGGAGATAACTGTTATTCACTGTTCTCAGGATAACAAAAATTACCATGTGGAGCTGTGTAATTTCTTGGACAAAGGTGCAGGTCCTCCTTGTTAGCAGAAAAAAATAGCATGTAGTATTAACTAGGGCCGCTTGTGATTTCTTGGGGAAAATACATCTGAAGTGCGCAAGTGGGTCAAAATCAGCGAGTAAAAGCAACCTTTCTGGCTGTGACTTTAATAACAATTTCACTCAGCAAATTCAAACATGGATGGTTTTCTGCTCTTTCCTGTTTTGTAGCTTGTGAATTATTTTCAGAACAAAACCAGAAAATGTAGTTTGAGAAAACATTGTGGTTCAAAGCTTGGAAATAACTACTATTGGAAGTTGCCATTTGTTAATTTGGGAATGTAGTGCTGTAGTTCAGGCAGGTGTGTGATAATATCAAAGCTGATAAAACATCTGTTAAAACACCTCGACAGGTGGGTTGCTGTTTGAAGAATTTTAAATAGAAAAGGCAAACAGCGCTTTTCTGTAGTGCAGGGCGCTCAGCTGGCTGCGTGCAGTACACCGGGAAGTTTGTGCTTTTACTCGCTGAACTCTCAGCCAAGTCCGTTTATCTGAGAGCGGCAGCAACTTGTTCTGGTTTTGTGCCGGTGCGCTGGTTGCATGCGAGCAAGGTTAATGCAACGCGTTGCAGGATGAGGGTGTTGCCTATACATAGTGAGCCTGATGTGCTTGGGAATCTCAGGCGTGCCTGGCCTGCGCTGTGAGCTGTTATTTGATGTGAAATAGGTGTTGGCACATCTCTTCTCCCCGCTCCTGATGGCTGCCTGCCTGCTATAGACTTAGAGCAGCCCCTTGTGGCCTTAGAACGACTTGTGTACACTTGAAATTGCTGTTTCGGCTGCCAAACACTAAACCTTGATGCTAATGTTTGTATAATACGATGTTCATTAAAACTCTGATTTGACACACAACTATTAGAAAATAACTATTTTTTGGAAAGTTTATGGGTAAGTCTTGACTGAAGCAAGGCATGTCCGCTTCATTTTATTTTTGAGCTGCTCTTGAATGGGATTTTGAGGGGCAGAACGGCTCCTCCTTTACTGTTTTGAATGCACATATTCTGTCTTTGCTTTCCACTTTCTGATACTATTTTTTCCTCATGGATTTGTCTCCATAGCCAGCAGATCCCAGAAGCTCTTCTTGAAGCAATAAAATTAGTAGTGCAGCACTGTGTGTCTGTTGAGGGCTGGTTTGGTTGTTAGTTTTTGGGGTTTGGGTTGTTTGTTTGTTTGTTTGTTTTCCTGGGAAGGCTTGGTCCTGATTATTTAAAATGTTTATTGGAGAAGAACTGAAGTGCAAGAAAGTAAATATTTTTTTCTTCTTTTTCTAAAACTAAGCAGAAATGTGGCCTAGATACTGACTGTACGCTCTAGGCATGGTGTTCCACTGCTCATTGCTCCTTGTTGAGACTAGGAGGGGGCTCCCTTGAGCAAGAAAAACTGTCTAGCTGTGGTGTCTTTCGCCCTCAGAATGAAAGTAGTTTGCATTACATATTTTACCTTCAAATTCCTTGAGGTGTCTTTAAGATAGCTTCTCTTCTTATTCCTTTTCCTCTTACTCCCTTGGCCTTATTCAAATACCAGCTTTCAATGCAGAATGAACTGAGTGATGGTAAAAAGGAAATCTGGGTTTGTTTTAAAGGAGTAAAATGAATGTTGGAGTTTATATAGAATATGCACGTGCACACACCAGAGTTAATGAAAATAGAAGTTGGAGCTTACCTTTAAGGACAGAAACAAAGCATTGAGACTTTTCTAAAACTATTTACACTTTAGGTTAACTATGTAATTACAGAAATGGGTAAATGATTATTCTCAATACTCTGGCTTCTCAACATAGATACAGATCTTTTATCAATCATGGTGTTAAAATACCTTGAACTTGTAGAAAATGGACCCTTGCTCCTTGTTTTCTTTTACATTTTTCCTTTCAGGTACCTTATCAACTTCTTGTTAGATGCCACATTAGGAATGCTGTTAATCTATGTCGGTATACGTGCAGTCAGCAGCATTGTGGAATGGCAGCAGTGGGAGACCCTTCGCTTTGGTGAATACGGTAAATGTTTCTGTTCTTGCACTGAAATTATTTTCAGGATAGAATCTCAGAATATTTCAGCTAGTGGTTGATCTTAAAATCATTATACAATGATTATAGTAGTCATTTTATTATTTCACTTGTCACAAGGGTTCTTCTAAGCTCTGTATCTTGACATGCACCTTCTATGTTAGAAAGCTTAACAAATCTCTAAGCATTTAGTGAGTTTGGAACAACTGCTTGAATATTTATTTTTTAGGAGTGATTGAACAAATTACAGTACAGGCTAATCTCATGGAAAAAATAGCAGCATGATAAATTTACTCTGAAACATTTTTAAATAAATGATAGCTGGAAGGTCATTTCCTATTAAAGCTTTCACTGAACCACATGCCGTTGTCTGAAGATATGGGCTAAGAGTTCTGCCAGCCCTCTTTAAAGTAAACAACCCCATACCTTCAGTGAAGAGAATGGCAAGATGGCCTATGTTTGTCCTCAAGTAATGATCACTTGAACTCCTGCATGCAGGGCTTGTATCATTGATGAAAAATGCATACGTCTTTCTTACGGGGTGAGGGATAGACTAGTGAAATCACTTTTGTGTGAAGTTGTGGGTTTTATCTTCCAATACGTTAGCCACAGAAGTCCACTCATCTGCAGAAATTGTCAATTTGCAGATACAGTTGAGTATCATACGTACTCAACATCAGCATTTAATTATGTTCAACCTGTTACTTTCAGATTGTTTAGTCTGGCTGGTTGGGAATGGAAGTTCTGTATAGATGCTAAAAATGACATCTGAAGCTCCTTGAGATAAGAATGGGGGGAGAAGTTGCCTTATAAGAGAGCTGTGGCTCTTCATCAGGAAAAAAAAAACAACCAACTATGGTTTTGGGGAAAAAAACCTCTTAAAATAATCTTTGCCTAGGAAAGTAAAAGCTTTCATAGTTTCATAATTACTATTGGTAGATTTTTGGTTTTGTAGATTTCTTGGTTTTTAATGACCCTAAGTGGCTGACAGAATTAAGTATAAATAAATAAATAAAGACCTTGCCAAGCTGAAGTACTTTAAAAGCTTGGGAAGTTTACAATTAAATCAAATAGCATTAATTTATTTGCTTTAATGTCAGAGGATTAAAATTGAGATGAGCATCTATCTTAAGAGAAATAACTGCCTGTACCATTAGGGCATTTTTTGTTAGATTTATGTAGATTTAATGTGTATATTTTAGGGTACAGTTTATGACCATTTAAGCTGTTTAATCAGAACTGCCACAACCCTGTTTGTCTGCTTTTTTTCCCCCATATGCCATGGTCCAGTATTTCCACTCTTTTCCTTGGACTGGTGCACATCTGACTCTTCAGGGAACTGATTCAGAGAGCTAAACCATCAGAAAGTTCACCATATGTAGAAAAGTAAATAATTCCTCCAGATCAGACCCCAGATTTGGGTCTCTAAGGGATTAGGTAAGCACCAATGCCCAGGAAGGAAAAAAGGCAAGGAAAGAGCTGACACATTGCCAAGCTACACCTTCTGACTGAGCTTTGAGACTTATTGCCCAAAGTCCCTTTTTCTGATTGTTGATTTGGCTTGAAGCCATTTCAAGATGCTTGAACAGCTTTCAGCTCATATAAAATTGGCTTTCCACTCAAAAAACTTTGGTGTGTCTGTTACAATTACAGGTAGGTACTTGTAATCATGTCAAATACTAGACTTTATTTCTTCCAAATAGCACTCTGTTTTTTCTTGTGTAATTTGTTCTCCTCTCCCACTTTAGTGTCGTAACAATAAGCAGTCTGTGTGGATGGGAAGATGTGGGGAGTATGTTCACTCTCCTGAAATTTGTCTGTCTCTCTTACTGGCTTCTAAAATGAACATGTTTTTATTGTAGTTAGTTATGAGGCATCTGTGACTGCAGTAGCTAAGCTCTTAAAATCAACAAATGAACTTGTTACTTGTGCTCTGCTGCAGAGGTGAGCTGAGACTGATCCATTATTGTCATTTTGAGTTAGGACATCTGAAATGCCTAAACTTGTTTATCAAGTATTCCTTCTCTGTGTGTATGTAAGCAGTATATGAAATTATATAATTCCATTTTAGTTGTTCTTTTCAATATCAGATTATTTTATTAGTGACTTTCTTTTCTGTATCTTCATTAATGTACTGTTCTGACCTTAGTGTGTTGGGTTTTTTCATCAAGTTATCATAAGGACTATTAAAAAACATATTGTAAATCTGTGTTTCCATTAATTATGTGGGAGAAGCTTCTGTTATAAAAAGCACTAGATAGCAGATGGAAAGTTATTAGTAGTGGCTGTGCAGAAAGGTCAGACCCTATGGAAGAAATGTGTCTAAAATG
Source organism: Aramus guarauna (assembly GCA_013400195.1). Lineage (NCBI taxonomy): Eukaryota > Metazoa > Chordata > Aves > Gruiformes > Aramidae > Aramus > Aramus guarauna. Next base: position 221,469 of record VXBL01005648.1, on the reverse strand, counting down.
ACAAGTTGCACTGGATTGCTTGCTGCCCTCTACTGTTAAGTGCTACTGCAGCTTCGGAAGTGAAAACCCTTGTATCACCCTTTTAAATAAAAGGTTTCACTTTGGCCCCAAGAAAACGCATCTTATTTTTCATAAGATTCTTTAAAATAATTAAACTAAGTAGGGTGGAAGAGGGGACTAAAATGCAGTCTTGTGGGCTTACAGGTGTGTTTAGACTTAATATTTTGAAGTTAAATATGGGTGTTTAGCATGGATGGATGGTGAGATGTCTGCTTATTGAAAGGCATCAGAGACTTGTGGCATTTTATCTGGTGTAGTAAAGTCAAGTCCCCAGCTTGGAGATCAGTGTGATTTCAGTTTGTTTGCAAGTGTGGGAAAACAAACAAGAGCCCCCCGCAAAAAACCCCACTCTCTTCTTGTGATTGAGCAATGTTGTTTGTGTTTCTGAACCCAAATAATCATTTGTCTGAAGTTAATTCTCACTGTGAGCTCATTTCCCTTCTTAGCTCTATTACTTGATCCCTGGTGATTCATTACTTGAAGCTGTCACAAAAATAGCAGTGTCCTGCTGGTTTTAAAAGCTTCTTCTTTATATGGAGGATAGTTTTTAAGCATAAATGCCTCAAGGAAAGAATGGATACCAAAATATCAGTATTCATAAATGGTTACTGTGTGTACAGCAAAACAGCACTGCACGCTGATTTACAAACAAAATAGCATGAGCTCCCTCAAGGGCTTTTTTATGTCAGCATTTTTAAGTTTATTAGATTTGTCTTCATATTTCCAGTTTTGTATTTTCAGATTCATTACATCAGCAGCTGGATTTTAATAGAAGTGCAGAATCAGTTAATATATCTCAGTATGTAAAGAGGAGAAAAGCAGTCGTGATCTGTACTGAAAAGAATGTTCCCTGCGTTCTCCTTCCCTTCTTGTCTTAGGCTACTTTAGCTGCTGCAAGTAGAAAACAGGTGACTAAATCGCTCTTGGTGACAATGAACTCTGGCAACTAAATTGTGCGGTGATCTCTTTGCTTGTTACTGCAAGTAACTTCAAAGTTCTAATTTGAGTTCGTGTACTGAATCTTTGAACGTACAAATGGCCTGAATACCCTTGGCAGTAACTCCTGGATGTGGTGATGGTATTAACTTCTACTTTTTCCCTTGAATTGTATAGTTTATAAAAACATGGAAAAAATGTGGTTGGAAATGATCTCCAGAGGTCATATAATCCAACCTCTTGCTCAAGGCAGGGTTAACTTCAGAGATAAGCAGGTTGTTCAGTGTGAGGTCCAGTCTAGTTTTTAATTTATCCATGGTTTGAGATTTAAGAGCCCCTTTGAACAACCTACTGCAGTGCTTAACCGCTCTCATTGTGAAAGCTTTTTTGGTTTATGTCAGAACTGTACGTCCACCCATCCAGTCTGTATCTCCTCAACTTTTCTACAAGGATGCTATTGGGAGACTGTCAAAAGTCTTCGTAAATTCAAAGTAGACAGCATCCCTGTTCTCCCCACGCACACAAAAATCCTCAAGTAGAATTGAATATACACAACTTCAGTCACGTACAAAAAAAACCAAAACCAAACCCAAAACCCGGTGCCCCTCCACCTCTCCCCACCCCCAAACATTGTGGAACAAAACATTAATTGGTGATAGTGCGTAACATTCTCAATACAAGAGCTTCACAATTTTTGGACATACAAAATCTCATGTGACAGAGTTGGAATAGATGCAAAATTGCTATAGCTGTCTTTGCTTTTAGGAACTAAATACAGATTGGAAAAGAGCTAGAGTAAACTGACAAAGCTTGAATGGTAAGTCTGTAGCTACAGCTAGATTTTTTTTTTTTTTTCATATTTGTTAGTTAATGAAGAAAACTAGAGAATGCTAATAAAAATGTGGAGTATAGAAACTAATCGCAAAAATTTGTCACAAATCTAATTCAGGCCTTGTATCTTCAGAAGAATCACAGTTACTCAACTTTGAATTACTGATGTTTCCCCTTTCAAATTTTCTAACTTTTTTTTTAATAACAGAAGCCATAAACTGCAGTATATAGTTGTAAAACTTGAGCATTTTAACAGTTTTCCTCTTGGCCTGTTAAGTGTTGATCACTAGCTCTTACTGTAAAACTTGTTTAGGAAGTTTTCTTTGTCTTGGACTGCAGTCTGATTATGTTTCTCTTTGTCGCATTTAAGCAGCAGACATTAAGTCTCAAGACTACTACCGAGTATTAATACTGAAAGCCTTTCAGAAATGTTCCAGAAAAGGAAGTAGCAACTATCCATTATGCATTACAAATACATAAAGGCATCTGAATTTCCATTGCCCACTATTCATCCCCAGGCTAAAGGTTTTGAGCTGCCTCTGAAGATGTTGCAGAGGGTATTGTGAAGACTGAAGAGCCAACACCCCCCTCCAAAGCTTCCTTTTGGTTTCCAGTGAAGTGCTGCTTTAAGCTCACCTGCAAAGCTTGTTAGGCTTTCCCGTCCTCTTTTTTCCCTTTCTCTCCTTCCTTTCATAGAGTATACTAGTCTAAATGAGTTCTCATGTACAAATATTTGTGGTCTTCGTTCTGTCCTGGCAGATAACTTAATGCACTCAGGTTTTCACTCTGCCACAGTACGGTGCAGCAGAATTTCAAACTCTTTCGGATTGAACCTAAAATGTGATCTTAATTTTTTGTTCAATTCCATTTTTCGTAGCAACTCTTGCACTTGTTGCTTCAAGTGGGATTGGTTAGTTATGGTAACTAACTTGGTAGACAGGAAAAGTATGTTTAAGGTAGCCGAGGGAGAATGGCAGAAATCATCACATTTCTGCTTAGACTGAAGGGAAATAGGGTTTTTTTTCCCCAGCTATGTTTCCCTTAAGTTTTCCCTTTGAAGAAGCTTAATGCTTCATGACAGAGGGTGAAAAGTAACAATTTGATGAGAAACAGATGTAATGCAACTATATCTGTCTTGCTTTCATCCGATTTTGTAAAACAGGGAGTGTATAACCAGGTACTGCTGAATCGGATAAAGTCCTGTTACCGGTTTCCAACTGATACTTTTCGAAAGTTGTGGTGAGGCTGAGGGAGGGGCAGGAGCAGCACTAAGGAAATAGGAGAAGACCCTTTAAGAGGATATAGCTGCCCTGCCTCTTCTAATACTGCGTTTCTAAAATGTTTACTGTGAATTAAAATCAACCCTGTGCATATATTGAGCCTTTCTCCTTTCTTGCAGGTGACCCACTGCAGTGCAGTGCTTGGGTGGGCCAGTGTGCCCTGTACATAATGATTATGACATTTGAGAAAACCATCATCATTATAGTGCTTCTTATACCTCAGTGGAAAGAGGTTTGTATTTTTACAGCATTTTACAGACAAATGAATTTCAGGTGGAAGCTGTAAAGCAGTAGATTTCTCATAGTGTTTATTGGTTTGGCTCAAGTGTCCTAACAGTCTACGTGCCATTTGACTCGGTGGTACTGGTATGTTCTTCCAGTTTGATTAGGGTGCTGCTAATTAGGCTTTCTGGCTTTCATTGCCAGGAATACCCTGTCATATTTTGGAGATTATTTTTTTTTTTTTAAATATATTGCAATATATAAAATTTTATTCCATCTCCTCATCTGCGTGCTCTTGAAGCTACTAAGTGGTTCTTCCTTTTCTTAATTCTTTAATCCTTATTTAAGCTATTTTGTATTGCTTCTTGTAGTATTTTAAAGAATTTTCTTTGCCTGACCTTGCTAATAGATGTAAACTGTAGAATTTCTAGAAATTTGGCAATGGATTAGTGAAGCCATTGCTGATGACTGGATAAATATTTACTTTGATAGAATCTGTGCAATGTAATATTTAAAGCGATGGTACGTGATGTTATAGCCCATTAAAACCAGTTTGTCCCTATTGTATGTTCTGGACTACTTTGGGAACTGTCTTCTTTTTACTGTGTATTTCGTAAAACTCTGCTCTTTTTAGATTTCCTAAAGATGGAACTTAAAGCATGTTCCTGGGGAACATGCAGCTCTAAAATGTTCAAGATGATTCTAACGCAGCTCTTCAGACTTCTGTAAACAAAAATGACAGAGATAAGTTTCTTGCCAGCCCCACTTATCTCTGGTAGTTTATAAGTTGTCCTAAGTACTTTCCTCTTCTACAGAGCTGTCCTTTTTTGGTTCATATGAATTATTTCTGTAGCGTTAGCTAGTACACGAACAATTGCACTTAATAATCCAGTTATGTGCACATGCTGCCATGATCTGAACTTAATCCTTTTCTTTTCACAGGTAGCTTTATTGAATCCTATAGAGAACCCCCAGCTGGAGCTGGCTATCGTCATGCTGATAGTTCCCTTCTTTGTTAATGTTAGTACAACTTGCACGCTTCTGTAAGATGTTTACTTGGGTATCTTCCTGCTATGGGTTAATTAACATTAGTCCCTAAAGCACAGTGTATCTTGGTGCTTAAGTTAATTTTTAAAGATGAAAGGTGTTAAAGAATGGATGAAATGTCTGGATATGTAGATTTTACAAAGCTGAAATCCGTATTGAGCTAAGTAACCAGGCTCAGGGGAGGTGTAGAAATACCTCATAGACCTCTTTGGCCTGATGACTTCAGTAGATGGAACGTAATACTGAAATACAGACATGGAGATTATAAAATTACAATGAAATTTGCTTTAGGAAACAGTTGGTCTAAGGATAGCTGTACTGTGAAGTATCCTGTGTCTGACCATAGCTAATAGTGGCTGGCCTATCATGGAGCAGAGGAAAAGGGCAAGTGCGCAATCATCCTTCCCAAAGTATACTCCTCCAGCAATCGGGGATTTAGAGACTGGAGCCAGAGACGGTCGATGTCCTTGCATTTAATAACTGCTGGTGATTTTTTTTTTTTCATTAATTTATTCACACGTGGATTTTATCCTTTGAGAACGAAAAGTCTGTTGCACTAAGATGTCTGCCTAAACCGTTCACATTTCTACATGAAGAATTAATATATGATGACTCTGAATAGAAGCTACTTTTCTTATTTTCTTCTCTTCTACAAAGGAAGAAAGTAGCTGTGTTCTAGAGCATTCATTCAATGTGTAATAAGCCACGTGGCTGTATGCCTGTACAAGATTTTACCTGTTTGGCCAATTCAGAATTATTGTCAAGTTTTCCTAATTCTGTCCAAATACTGACTGAGAGAACATATGCTACCCTGAGGAAAACTGAACTGTCACTTCCCCCTCTCTTTAACAGGCATTAATGTTCTGGGTAGTAGATAATTTTCTTATGAAGAAAGGGAAGACAAAAGCTAAACTTGAAGAAAAGGAAGCAGGACAAGATTCAAGAAATGGAAGTAAAGTCCGATACAGGAGAGCAGCATCACATGAAGAGTCAGAGTCAGAAGTAGGTGATGTTAATTATTGCAATTATTGCAATTAATGCAATATCAATCGAGTTCATCCCTCATGCCATTGATTTCATTGTAACACTGTCAACGTAGTTTTGATTTTCTTTGCATGTACCTCTATCAGTAATTCCTAGCATTTGCAGTTGAAAACCAGCTAAGAAAAACAACATTGTTGCACCACTCAAGGTAGGTAATTTCCTTCCTGATGGGCAGGAAGACATAATAATATATTTAAATATCACAGGTGAACTGTATTACAAGCGCTTCTAAAAAAAAAAAAAACCAAACGGCATACCAAACTAATAGACAGTTCTAATTCAAAGAGAGGTTAATAGCTTAAAGTGGGAGGAAGCTGGTGGAGGCAACAGGCCTGATTTTGGACAAGTATTTACATCCTTGCCGTAGCATAATTTCATTCTCCGTTATATTGAATGGGCAGTTTTCAGTTCAGCTGAAGGATGAGTGATACCTTTTAAAGGTAAGTTGTTTTCGCTTTAGTTGATTAATGTAACTTTTCTGCATTATAGACGGTACTATTTATATGGGGTTTTCATTAATAAACTGACTGCCGTATTACCACTGTGAATAGAGAGCTTGTATGTTCTGTCTCACTTTAACAGCAAGCTGCCCCACTGCTCTGGAGGAGCTGGAGTCACTTCTTTGGATTTAGTGATTGTAGTTGAGATTAATACGCATGCATCCTTCTTCAAAATTTACTGGGGTTTCCAGATAGGATGTGGGATGTTGTTTGGTAGTACTGGCAGTAAATCCAAACTGTGTTCTGTAAGCTCTTTCTCGAGCAAATAATAAGGTGCTTTCCAAGTGTTAAAAAAAAAAAAAGTAAATTGAAGAAAGAGCATGACTTTGATCCATGTTACTCAGAAGCTGTAATTTGTTTTTAGATCCTTATTTCAGCAGACGATGAGATGGAGGAATCAGACGCTGAAGAGGACCTGCGTAGACTGACAAACTTAAAGCCCATTAAGAAAAAGAAGCATCGTTTTGGTCTGCCTGTATGACACATTCCCCGACCTGTGTATTTGCAGGTTTCACGACAAAAACTTCAGTCGGTGGGTTTTAATGTTGCAATTGCGTCTCCCTTTTCATACAAACTGACTCAAAAGCAAGGTCTACCAACAGAATGCAAACAGTTGGAAGACTTCCAGTTCAGTTGCACTACAGACACACTGACCAATTATGCAAGAATGTCTTTTCATCACGTGTGAAAAAACAGCGTTGTTAAGGACTGGTCGCTAAGAGGATTTGTATCTGACATTTTGGAGAAGATCGTAGAAAACAGATACAGCAATCTTTTACTTATGGTTACTGATGATACAGTTTAAGATGTTCTCAAAAAGGCATCAGAATCAACTGAGTTAAAGGCGTGTGTTTTATTACTAAAACTGGCTTTTGCAGCATAATTCCTAGAACAGAATAGTTTATGGTTACAAGCTGTAACTTAACGTTATTTTTTTAAGTACAAATGTTTACTTGCTACCGGGTACCTATGGAACTAATAGGTGGAACAAAGATTTTTTTCCAAGTCTCCTCAAATCTATTTGACTATTTTATATTTAAGTTATATTTTCATACAGTTGTATTTAAAGATTCTCTTTGTCAGAGAAAAGGGCGCAGTTCCCTTTTTTGTGCAGAACAGGTCAAAAGATTTGTAGTGAAAATCTTATTTATCCTTGTGTCCTGGTTTAAGACAAAGGGGATTGCAAAGGGAAAAGCTCTCTGTCTCTGCTGAAGTCACCAAATATCACTAAAAATGCAGTCCTAAGTGTGCTTTTGACCACATAATTTGAAAATACCTTTTTTAATAGGAGGTGGTGTTTGCATATTTGACAAACGTGCACTTTAGTGTATAACAAAAATCTGTTGTGATAGGTTATTTGTGAAATGAATATCTATGGATGACTCTAATTATTTCTGTTTCTGCAAGTCTCTTGTGCATACCTCTCAAATGACCCAAAAGAGATGGAACATTTCTTACACTTTTCCTTTATACAGCATCTGCAGTACGGGACCGTGATCCAATTGAAGCAGCTGTGCTACAATATTGCAAATAATTCTGTCCCTTGGTTTTTGTTGGAAAAGCAATCTTCTATTTAAGGTGGAGTGGTTTTTTTCTAAAAAAAAAAAAAAAGAGAAGAAAAATATTTCTCCTGTTGAATTTCCATAAAGGCCGATTATCCTTTAGTAGTAAAAAACCCCAAAACCCGAGAGGTATAATACAGTTGTTACTACAGAATTGTTGTTATTTTCAGTATCTGTCTTCTGATAATTGACAACACATGCTGATTTGAAACCTAGCAGACATGTTTTCAGTGACATCCTTTTGCTTTGCATGTTTTCTAAATGATTGTTTCTGACAGCTTTCCTTGCTTAGTTAAACCTTGTGCAGGACAAGGTGATGTGTCAAAGAGGTTACAACAGACCTTAATTGCAAATCTGTTGTAGTATCTGGACATCAGAAATGTTCCAAGCCTTAAACCAAACAGTTTCATCAGAAAACTGCTCAGAACTTTTTAAGATTTTTTACATTTTTTATAGATTTACTAGGTCTTAATGTGATTTATTATCCAGACCACTTATATGGGCCTTAGTAAATACTGAACTGTGCGCTCCCGTACTTATTTTCAATATTTCAGCTTTCCTTTTCGCTGGGTGGCTGCCGAGGTGAACACAATGTTCTGAGACTTCAGGTACACCTCAGCGTGTCCAGCCAACTAGAAGGGACATTTTACCAAACCTAACGTTTGCGAGTTTAGTTGAGCCACTGACCTTTGTTACTGTGCACTGAAAAGTAGTTAACTGCAATAAGTTTAAGTACTAGTGTTTCTTTTAGAGTAAATCTAGAAACTAATGACAACAGAAGATTGAGTTATTCTGAAATGGGGGGTGGGGGGATGGGGAAATGTCCCTCATCAGTGTTGCCTCTGGTTTAGGTGTTTTGGGTTTTTTTCATTGATTGTGTGACTTGCATCTTCTATTTGCCATCGGGCGGGCGCATATCTCCAAAAGCACAGTACTTCAAGGAATTCATTTTCATCAACAGAATAGTCTCATACAGCTCACTTTTCCAAAGGGATTTAAGAGCTAGAACTCGCTCTTGTCACAAATGTCAGCATTTATTTTTTTTTTAGCATAGGATTTGTTCTATTTCAGGTAGTGAAATAAAGCTATTCAACATGTGCTACATACCGTGGCACAGCCATCACTGTCCTCGTCAACCATCAGAGATAACTGAGCAGCGCACACAAATTTAACTGTACGAGCTTTCATTTTATCTTCCTTTTCCCTCCTTTTCTCCAGTTACTTTAATTATCAAAATTATTTCTATTTCTGGTCTCATGTTTAGTCTGTGAAGTGTCAGTATAAAATTATGGCCTTAATCATGTAAAAATACTTGTTTTGAGCAGACCTCAAACTTACTGACCAAGTACAAAACAGCGTAAAGCACTATGGAGCAGTTTCTTGAAGGTGGTTATAGCAAAGGTATATGAATGCCTAATTTTTCATGTCTTAAGTGCTTAAATGTCACTTGGTTTGAGATTTTGATATGCCTAGCAAGATGATGTAGTAAAGCACTATGAGCCAAAGAGACAGAAATATTTTAAATACCACAGTAGTAACAGGAGCGTGTCTTCAGAGGGGAAAAAACAGCTCTAACTTTCTCTACTAAGATATAAATTCTATTCACAACCTTAGCCAAATAACAAAACCTGGGTTTTTTTTTCCTCTTCATTCTTTGTTATCATGTGAAAGAGATGGAAAATGTAAAATTGGCAGTTTTCCTCTTTGTAAGATAAAAATTGGAATTCTTGCAGTAGGTACAAGTAGGACAAGTGCTCTTGTCTGAAGAGTTTGTGTATGTGAGAAGGAAGTATGTGCCTAGTGCTTCACTATGTCTTACTGTTTGTTGAAACGTATAGGCAGTACAGTCTGAAATAAATTTTTCATAGAGTTGATTCAGTAATAATATTACAACATGATGAAGTTTGCATTCTCCTCAAATTGGAGCTCTAAATCGATGCCTGGTGAACGTACTTCAGGACAACTCATAGCAAAGGTTTACTTTGGGCTGTGCTTAAAAAATGTGATTCTCTTAATGAAAATAAGCTATGTAGTATATGCCAAAGGAAGAGAAAGGAATTGTAACTTACAGAACAGACACAGAAGTATTGGGGGAGATTGAACTTACCGCAAACGGTCAACCTAAATGTATTAACTGTTTCCAGTATCTGACCTGTGACACATCTGCATAAATTTAAAACACTGGTGTTGTCTAATATGTGTTTTTCAAGTTCTGGCTTTAATATGTTCAGGTCCCCTTGTCTTACTTTAAGTAGGTAAATGCTGTATGTTAAAGTTGCTAACTAAAATGTACTATAGCTTTTCTTCAGGGAAAACTCAGAAATTGAGTTGCAAATTAGAGCAATGCAAAGTGATCCCCTCCGGCAGGTGTCTGCTCCCGTTCCAGCTGTGCCTGGGGAGGGAGGGAGGCGTGGGCTCTCCCCTTCCGCTGGGAGCTGAGCATCACGAGGAATTTCTGCCACTGTGCTTGACTAACCCATGTTTGCAACTTTGCTGTGCTTTTTACAGGAGAAACCAGTAATGAAAGCGAGTAAATGCAGCCACATCCAGTCAGAGTAGATCTACAGCATAGGCGTGCAAACTTTTTTAGGTAAAGTCTCCAGTTCAGTTACTGAAAATGACTACTATGGTTTTACAAAGTAAAACTGCAGTATCTTTAAAAAAGGGACTCTTTATAGGCGTTTTTGTCTTGCGTGGGTATCCGTCTCAAACTGAATGTTGGGTTTGTTAGTTAAGGAAATTCAGAGTATAGCCTATGTGAGCAAAACTAACAGCTGTATTCTGCTGCCCTCTGTTTGGACCATATTGTTTAATCAGTGATGTTACCTTAAACTTTTAAGGGTATCTGATGTAATTACATTGTATAATGGTTTACAATAAAGTTTGACTTACTACAGATTTGTACACTTGTTTTATACTTGTTCTGTTTAAAAGTGCTTGTGTTGCAATGTTTATAATGTGCCGTTGTGGGAAGCAGGTTTTTCTACTGGAGTTTAACTTCAGAACCTCGGATCTAATTTTTTTGCACACTCATGTTGGTATTAATTTCAATATATTCATTTACCCTAATAGCAAGTGCCATTTTGGTTGGAGGGACCACTGTTCTTAAGTAGCAAATTTTGTTTACAACTATAAGAGCCCTTGCAAGCTCTTCTCAGATCTGCCCCTGAGGAGAGTTTTTGCCCTCTACGTGTTCACACGTGGACAATAACTATCTGTTTTCATATTGAAAATAAAACCTTTGATGTGCAACCTGAGAACTCCTGAGACTGCAGAACACTTACCCGAGGCCTTCTGGAGTGTAGTATGTTGTCAACCACACAGCTGATTATCACAGCCTGCTTTCAGCATCTCAAGCAAAGCCAGACCTTTTGGTCGTTGGCATCAAGAACTGTATCACAGAACCTCCTCGGAGACAGAAAAGGGCCAGGTGGGCATGTCGAGTTCTAGGATCAAGTAGCCTCTCTGTCCCCTGTCTCCAGAGGGCAACATGCTGCAGATGACCAATGTCTTCCTTGCTTTAATCTCTGCTACTTCCCAAAACCATGCGAAAGGGGAAGGGGGAAGCAGTGCTGATTCTTTTGTCTGACAAAGACATAGCTCCTATGTGCTATCTGTGTAGTGCAGAGTTGTCTCTCAAGCTCCAGGGAAAAGCAGCTGCGTTGATTACCAAAGTGGCTGCAGCAAGCACTTGAACTTCCCTTATTCCCAACAAAATGAATGTAGCCCAGCGTGGTTTTTTTCTGTTTTGTTGGGCAGAAAGATGCTGTCTTACTCTCCAGGTTCCCTGGAGGTATGCCAAGGAATCTACCATCAGTTTTCCAGAGGGCTGGAGGAATGAGGAGGACCATGTAGGATGAGAGCTGGCTCACTGTGAAGCTATATCATGACCATGTACANGGGGGGGGGGGGGGGGGGATTGGGAGTGTTTGGGTTGTTTTTTAGGCTGCAAATGGGGAGAGGTCTATACCTTTATACTAGAATAGAGCAGAAATCCTGTTCTTAGGGGTGATAGCAACTGCAGCTCACTTCCTATCTTGGCGGGAGCGGTTTAGTGTGTTCTGCTGGGCTGGACCTGCACGGTATCGGTCCATGACTACCTCTGTAACTCCTCTGTGATGTTTGCCCATTACTTTCATTACTGCCCACCTACTACACACGAGCAGCCCCATATCCACTGCATCCTCAAAGGGAATTCAGAGAATAATCTTCAACCTATCACGCCTGTCAGCCCGCTGAGGGCTGTTAGCAGTTTTTCTGGAGAAGTCAAATCTTCTGTAAGATGTGTGTTTCCTGGACATTGCAGTGGCCAGATGTGTGTATGTTCACGAAGTTCTCCATGGTCCTTGCTGTATTTTAGCTGCAACCACTTCTCAGCAAAGGAGTTTTCCATACTTCACAGTGGAAAAGGAAAGAAGGTGAACTTGTGTTTTTAATAGCCACTATTAAATAAATGAGCACATCTTGTTTCATTGCTATTCATGTCCCATTTAACAGATCTCGGGACCTCAACCAGGTGAACAGGATTCCAACTGTGAAATGTAAGTAACTAGATTTAAGTGGGGGTTTTGTAAGGAAAAATTAGCCCATGATCTGTAAAAGGAAATGGCTGTGCTTGTTCAGCATTGGTTTAGGAAATGTATCATCAAAGAGAACAGAATTGTCCAGGCCATATGGGATGTCTTGGAAGCTTCAGGATATGCTGCCTACCTCTGTAGGCACCTCATTGCCTACCCCAAATGGTGTGCAAGCTGAAGGTGTTTTAATTTTGTTGGTATAATGGTTTTCCTTGTATAAATTAAATTGCCATGAAAGCATAAAAAACAGCCAAAACCAGGACGCATCCAAACTGCTTCTTAACCTACAAATAATTCCCCCAGTAGTCACGTAAAGGAAAACATCTTCTCAGGCCTGAAAAGAGTTCAGCTGAAAGGCAAAATGGGCACCCGGAGGCCTGGGGGATGGTTGACAACCAACAAACCCCGCAGTCCTGGTTGGATGGCGCTGGTGCTGTGGTACTGGTGTAATGTCTTCACCATGAAAAATACCAGTTTTATTTTACCTCCTGTGCTTCTTCCTGTGGCCTAAACAAAACACAGCTGGGGCTTGGGAAAAGGCACAGGCAGATTTCTATCGCTACAATGGTGGGTGTTTTTAGTAAAAGATGTTTGGAGGTCTGCCACGTCTGCCTTTCTCACGTTAACATACCTGGTTGGAGTCTTGGCTCAACTTAGGTGTTGAGGGCAGTCACGGAAGTTGATTGTTTTACATGATGCAAAGAATTAATGTAAAAAAATATAAAAATAAAAGGGAAACAACTCCCCACTCAACCGTCTCCTGGTAATAAAAAATAGAATTCATGCTTAGAGTTGTGTTGGCAGGTTTTTCTATTTAATTAAAAAACTGTTTAGAGGGCAAATGTTAAAAGTTCTGGAAAAGATTTTACTACTGTCAGCAGGTACAGTGGGGAACACTGAATTTATTCATGTCTGACTATGCTGTTCCTATACAGATGACAGGTGAAACAATTAAACTTACTAATACTGCTGTAAGTAGAAAATTATTTTACTGCCTCGGTTGTATAAAAGCTGGCATCAGAGCAAGCTCAGCAATAGAACCCTAAGGATAAAATGGTATCCTGTTTTAGAAACTTTCCAAAACACACAAAATACTCTTCTGTTAAAGATCCCTGTGCAAAAGCAATTTAGGGCACAGTGTTATGCTTCAGATGTTAGGTTTACATAATCTTACAGAATACATGTTTTGTTACGCGGGGAAAAAAACACTAGTGCTATTCCCCCCCCTCCAGTCAAGAGGATTCAGAGTCACTTTTGTGTCTGTACCAAAGCTTTGCCTTTTAAAGTTATAAATAGAGCCCCAGTGGACTCCCGGGGAAGTGGGTTTGTAGTGGATCGGGCTTCCCCGCGGTCCCCTGCCACAGCTGTCTGCTCTCGTCAGTCCCCAGTGAATACTGCAAACCCTAGTCATCGCTAAGAATAAACCTTTCGACAACAACAGCCTCTCTCGACCCGAATTGTCCAGGGTTCTGGTTTGGGAAAATGACCCAGCTAATGACTTCACGGTAGATGCTCTATATAAGTCGAGGAAAAAAACCAGACGTTTGCAGAGCTCACGGGTTGGATTTAATCAAAGCCGGGAAACGACCTCAGGAGGGATTACGGTCGAGTGAGCGCCGCAGTTATGTCACAGGTACGGGGAGCTCTGTGCGAGCCTGGCTTTCGTTCGAGCGAGGTGCCCAGCAAAGCTGTTACTGTTTGGACAGTTTGCCTGGAATAGCTTATTAGCAACTTACTCTCGTTAAGCGTGGAATTCGGCTTTTCTGTTCTGTGACTTGTCTGATTATGTTGAAGTATTTAAATAGTCTGTGTATTTTAACAAGTAAATTGTTAGGAGGGATTGTTTGATGAAAAAGGGAAGCAGCTGCCCTCTACATGGTTTATTAATTTAGCTTGAAGATGTTCTGTTTTACCATAAATATTTTTATTTCTGTAGGAAGGGAAAAACCATTTCCACTGCTCTCGATTGAGATGTTTCACAGAAGGAGTGATTTCTGCTTTTCCAATGTGCTTTCTCAGACAATGATTTGAAATTTTGGCAGTAGGTTTGAAAGGACGTGGCTAAACTGAAGCGTGCTGCTGTGTAACGCTTAACGTATTAATGTGCAGGAAAAGAGAGACCGTGACTGAAAATTGTAACTGTTAGGATACAATATTTGAGACTGAAATTTTGTATTACACGTGTTCATGTTCATTTTGTAACTGATGGCTTGTTTTTACTGTGTTCCCCTATAGTCAGTGTTTCAAAGTGATCTTAAAATTAGCTGAGAAATATTTAGGTTTTCACACAATCATTATGTTTTCAAGACAAGCTACGTGTGCCTGGCAGAGTTCTCCCAGCGTGAGAGTTTTACAGGGTGGGTGGGATGGAGGGTAAGGACACAGGGAGGGTAGAAGAGCACAATCCTTCAACCACATAGTGTAACTCAGTTCAGCTTATTTTCTTTACTCCAAAGAAAGAGATTTAAAAAAAAAAAAAAAAAAGTCATATGTCTTGTAAACCAACACTTTTTGACTTGTGACAGGAGGAGATAAAGCAGCGGCTGCACTGCTCTGCCAGCTGAGAACGGCTCCTGCCAAACCCCGCTTACAAAGGCACTTGCCTTGGGAGCAATTAGCAGTCCTGCGGCTGCAACACTGGGAGCTGCTGGTGGGTCCAGGGCTTGCCTCTGGGGCTCACAGTAACCTTTCTGAGCAGCCTTTTTGCCTTTTAGCTGGGGGCCAGCTAATCCACAGCAGCTGTCCTGCTGAAAAATCCACCTGTGATTAAAGCATGAGAGGTCTTATTTTATAATAACTGGATGAAATTCAACAGTTCTGCTCAGCCTGGCTGTGTCTCAGTGCATCTCAAGTACCTCCTTTCCTTACCCCATCCCCAAGAAGTCCCTTGTCCCTGTGGAAAGAAGCCCCACAATTGCCTCTTGCCAATAATGGGTGAAGGACCTAAGCAGGTTTTGTATTCCTGTTACCAAAACAAGGGGGTTTTTTCCTCTTTCTGTGTTGGAGCCAACCCAGGTCTGTACTGGCTGCCCATGGACCATGCCATGGACATGGGGGACCATTTCCATCCCATGGCAATTTTCATTACAGACGGACAAATGAAACCTTGGCTGTAGGGATGTTTGGTTCACCAGCTAACCGACCAAAAGCTGTTGTGAATTTTGAAGGGTTTGCTGCCACCCTTTCCCCTTGCTAGCTTTGGCTACTTGTAGAGTGTTTTCCCCAGAGGTCTTGTGAATGTTTTGTTTCCCACAACACAGATTGTTGGGATTGACAGCGAGCTATTCTGAGCGTTCCCGGGAATTTACAGCGGGCAGAAAACATGCCGGAGGGTCCAGTGCAGGCAGCCCGCCCCTGCCCAGAGCCAAACATGCCAGCACTGTCTCTGCAAGCTCCCTGGCACTCGCTGCTCCCCATTTGCAGGCCTTGAGGTTTTGTTTCCCTCCCCAACTGTTTTTAGCTTTACAGGCGGTGCCTAGAAACATGAGTGGGCTCCAGCGCTGCCAGAACCCAAATATCAGAAGCCCTACGTATGTAGCGATGGTCAGAGAGTTTCTCGATGGTTCAGTGTGCAAATGTGTTAAAGCTGGAGCTTGGGGGTCTTGCGTTCTTTTTAAATGCATCTCCTGTGCCCCTGCACCCTGCTGCAAGGTGTGCCTGGTGTGGGACCTTGGCATTCCGTCCATTACATAGTAAACTGAAGAGGGAATTGTTAACGATGCTGACTGCTGCTGATTGATGTTGTGTCCAACTCTGAAGTGCTCATTTAAAGGTAGGGATAGGCTGATACGAACCGATGTTCTGGTGTTATTCTAGCAAGATAAACTGTAAACAGATTAGTACTTGGACGCTGCAGTGCACCACTGGATGATGCATCTATTTCTGTATTAGATTTTCTTCTCCTTCTTTGGGTTCCGAGTCCAGTGCTTCAGATGTGTTCAGTACATGCTCATAGACAGCCCTGCTGAGTGCTCAGATCCTTTTGTTTCCTAAATTTAAGGTCAAGTGTTAAGTTTATTCCAACTAAATCAAATGAGATTTCAGAATATCACTGACTAGTTTTCTAAAGAAGTAGTGAGTAGACTGAGGCACAAGCAAACTTTAGTAATGAAGAGTTTTTTCCTTCCCCAATATTGGATAGATTCTTGAATTACCAATCTGTACTTGAAGAATGATCAGGCAGGGCTGGACAGAGAAAATTTTACAATAAAAAAATAAATAAAAATTAAGCAATCCACTGTCTCTTTCCAAGGCTGCACAATCAAAAGACAATTTCAGAATAGTATTGGGGCAACAGATTTTGGAAAAAGCAGTGAAATCACAGTTGTGCAAAGGTCTGGAGCAGCTGAGCATACAGTCTTAGAATTGAAATAGGTGGAATATTGTATTAGCAGCTCTGTGTGTTGTAGCCTTGGGGTTAAGGCCATTTTGTTCCCTATGGTTCTAAACACAAAATGCTGATGTGTGAGCAATGCCTCTGTTTCTTAGCCAGCCCCAGTGAAAAAGAAGCGTCCTCCAGTGAAGGAAGAAGACCTCAAAGGAGCCAGAGGAAAGCTTTCCAAAAACCAGGAAATTAAATCCAAAACCTACCAAGTGATGAAGGAGTGTGGTAAGTCTCCTTGGTGGAAACAGTCTTCCAAAGTAAAATCATTGACTTAATTGCTCTGTTCAAGTGAAAGGGTGCACGTACCTCTGAAGCAGCAGCCAGCAGCGTGCTCACTGACCCTGGCCTGGCTGTGCAGGGACTTTGCATCCATCATGTTGATGGCACCAGGAGGTACCAACGGGGCTCTGCCTGGAGTGATTGTTCTCCCTGCCTGGACAAAGCAGAAGAGAGACTCCTGACGTTGCCTTCTGAACCGGGGTTCAAACTAAGCCCTGGGCCCATAGTCAATGTCAATGACTGCCCTGCCCAAGTTGAAGATTGGAGGCTTGGTCATAGATTAGGGGATTTCTGGCCTCTCAAGTGGATGAATTTGGTGTGTTTGAGATGAAATAGAAATTGGGGGGTGGGGGTAAAGGGTAGAACATGACAGAGAAGAGAGCGGCTGCTTCCACTGAACACCCCAGTGCTCTGGCTTTGTGTTGCTTTTCCACTACCAGTGGGAGAATCCAAGGAAAAATGACTAATTTTAACCCCTTTTCACCAGAGTAGTTTCCAAGTTTCTGAAGTGCCTGCAGGGGTCCAGGGCCAGTCAATGGTAGTGACCACCTAAGGTGCTGGCAGCTTCCCCGTGCTTGGGATGGGAGTGCTGTGCTTTAAGGTTTGGGAAGTTGATGGACAGATGAAATATTTATCAAATATGCCTATATATATTTCAGCAGCGCTAGTTTTACTCCCTAAACTTGGTGTGTTACTTCACTGATGGCCTCTCCTGGTTTTCTTTTCCAAGAACAAATGGGCTCTGCAGCACCCTCCATCTTCAGCCGGGATCGGACGGGGGGTGAAACAGTCTTTGAGAAACCTAAAGAGCAGCCGGCCAAGAGCGTCTTTGGCTGATGATGGAGCCGGATGTGTCTCGCCCAGATGATTGTTGTAATGTTTTCCTAAATTGCTGCCCCTTACACTAAACTTACTGTAGACCTAAAGAGCTAATTTCTACTGTAAGTCATCAAGTAGGCTCACGTCAGAGGGTACAACTTCCATGTTAATTTTTATTATGTGCTTTCTTTCTATGTGGTGAACGGTGTTTGCTATAACGGTTTAATAAAAAAAGGTGGTTGGAAACAGCTTGGCACACTGTGGTGACTAATTTCAATTTAGGCTTAGATTAATTCTGTGAACGCTTTGGCATTACAAGCTATGATCTAGTCTAACCGTCGAACATAAAGAATAAACATCCAGATGACCCAGTTGTAGCGTCAGCGCCATTTCTTCATGTTGTGCCCTCACCAGGAGGGAGCTGAGGAGGAGCTGGTTGAAGGGGCATCACAGAAACCTGGAGATTTCACCCAAATCTGCGCTGACCATGGCCGTGGCCTAGCGAGGCCCCTTGGGTCTGAGGCGTGCCAGAGGGCGGGCGGTGCCACAGGGCGGGGCCTCCCCTCAGGGCCCCCTCAGGGCCCCCTCACAGCGCCCAGGGCAGCAGGGCTGTGGTTTGCCCACAGGCTGCTCTGCAGGGAGGTGAGCCAGCGGGCTGTCAGCATGCCCCAGCGCTGAGGGAGGGCTTTCTGCCCATTCCCCAAGGGCTTTTTCCTCAGGTCCTGGAGATTCTGTTGGATCCGGTGAGCAGTGGGCTGACAGAGCAGCAGCACGGGCGCCATGTCTCTCCTGACTGAAGAGCTGAACAACCCACGGAGTGTCTCTGCACAACAGCAAACCCACTCTGAGGGGAAGGGGTTTTGTTTGCAACTCTGTTTACATCTTGGTTTGCTGCGTTGAACATCAAACCTGGTTTTCCCCCACCATTATAAATTGGGGTATTTCCCCTCAGCAGGATCTTTGTGCTCAAACATGGATGATCCTCTGCTTTGTTGGCAGCCGCTGTGCTGCTCGCACACCCCAAATCTCTGGCAGCACCTCCAGAGACAGTAAGGTAGGTACCACTTTTATTTGAGGAATTGCTTTTATTTTGCACAGACTAGAACTGATTAAGAGTGAAAGTGGTATTGAAGGTCTCTATGCACTGTGAAGACTATCATCTTTGTCTTTTTTTCCCTAAACCCTTGACAGATAAAACATGCCAACATCCACAAAGCTCCCAGAGGGCAGTGGAGGGGGATGTGCATAAAGCAGCAGCAAATCCTCCGGGTTTAAGGGAGAGGTTTCCTTAAAAGAATTAAAGATATCATTAGTGCATTGCCCTGCCCCATCTTTTAATTTTTTTTTTCACTTTCAAAGTTTATTATTTGCAGCCAAAACACTGCCTCCTCTGTCTACTGGGCGCTGTATCTCCATGGGGCCCAGACTCCTCACAGGTAGCTTGGCACAGCCTTTTCCTCTGAGAAAGACCCCTTCCAGAGCCTCAAAGATAAAATAAAAGGCAGTGGAAGAAAGTTTCCACCCTGATAACAGCTGTCCCTGTATCAGGTTTAACAAACAGTCCTTAATCTGTGATGAGACGTTGGCAGGAGGTTGTTTATTAATTAGAAAACTTATGAAGAGGGAAAATTGGGGCAAAATGATGTTATCACTTTCTTTGTATAATACCGGTGACTGAGTATTGAAAACTTGCTAGACTGGGTAGCAGGAGGTGGGGGTGCTGTATTTCAGACCTGGCTTTGGGTACGTTGGTGCCGATTTAGCAAAGCACAGAAACCTCTGTGTCCCACAGACTTGCAGCGTGGATGCGACAGGGAAGCAGGGTAAGTTATCTGCCAGAAACTTGGGATTTTGCTAACAGCTCTATTTCCAGGTTTTTCTCAGGTTCAATTATTTGTGATGCTTCCCAGTATGACAGTAAGCGCTCAGGACTCAGGATCTCTTTCTGTCTTTTAATTTGGACCTCATCTAAAAAAAATACATAGTGGAGGTAAAAGTGCATCCCTAGACAAAGTCTCTCCCCATTTGTAACAGTAAGGTCTGTGCTCTCCTGTATGAATTGCAGATTGCAGGAATCCTTCCCTGTCCCTAGCCTTGCTGCTGTGCTGGAAAAGTTACTAGCTGCTGCTGCAGGACAGGAGATATTTACGGGTGAGAAGAAGAAATACAGAGCTGCTGGGATAAATTTTTGTCATGTTTTTTCTTCATCCTTGTGAATCTACTAAGTCCAATCATGGAAAATGTGTTTTCTTCCTTCTCTCCCCCCGCGCCCCGCCCCCCCCCGCCTTTTCATGATGAGAAATTGTGACAGTGCCTGAAGAGCCCCAGAGTTTGAGTTTTTAGGTCCTTTTGCACTCAAAAGTATCTCCTGTTGCACTGGTGGATTTAGATCCTTCCTCCAAGGTGATCTGAAGTCATTTCACAGCACGTTGGTTCCTCAGAGCAAGAAGCACTGGGTGCTGCAGGAGTGGTGCCCAGTGCACCGGCAGCAGTGGGCACTGGACATCAGCGGGGATGGCTGGCCTTGCCTGTTTGTGCAGAAACAGGGCAGGGTGCTTAAGTCCAGGGACAAGGCTGAGCGTGAGATTTTTACCGTAGCTGCCTCAGCAAGCCACAAAGGGATGTGGGAGGGATTTCATGGCTTCCCTGGGTGCTGGCCGACTCCGTGCACTCTGGAGTGGGGCAGAGCCAACCACGCAGCCTAAATCCGTGCTGTTAAAGCAGCTAGTTAACAACCATGTGATTTTACATGTAGGTATTAGAAAACTGATGACAGATCCACTTAATTAAAGCTAAAGCTTTGGCTCTTGGGAATCTTAGGCCACTAAACGTATAATCCTGTGCATATTAAGGGATTAAATCATTACACGAGTTGTAGAAGTTAATCAAATGTATAGAAATTGTAATTTTTCTCTCTTAAAACATATGTATTTATATGTTCGGCTATAAATGCTACAGTGTTTGCAAGTAATATAAACAATCTGCCTGGAAGTAGTAAAGTTTATTTTTTAAAAAGTTACTTAAAGCACAAACTTTGTAAGACCAGGCTGTGCTCAAGGGACTCTCTATGGTGAACTTGTCTGTTAAAGTAATAAATTACTGAGCCATGCATTAGTGTCTCCTTGCAAATCCAAGACCGCTGGAAGCATGCTCTCCACCTAGACGCTTTCTAAAACAGCAATGAAGCAAACACAGATGCGTGTATTTCCACAAGTTCTTTGTGTTAATTTAGAATAATTAATGGCGTCACCTACCATGGAGTTCTAAGGGGGAAAATGCTGTTAAAATGCAATATGAAAAAGTGGTTTTGCATGGACAGACTGCAGGTTTAGTTGAAGCTGCCTGCTATCCCAGAGCCAGCAGCACAGAGCAGACAGGCAGCGAAATCATGGTGGTGAGGGCAGGAATTGGCCTTCACTTGCTCATGGCTGACAGGAGAGGAGTCTTCCCAGACTGCGTCTCTTCACAGCAGCAGTAGGTGGCAAGTTAACATACTGGTACACGTATGTTCATATGAATACAGACAGGAACCAGGGGCTGATGCAACAGCTGCACATGCCTAAGAGATCTTCTGAACTGCAGCCTCAGGGGATGTTATTTTTCCTGTCCTGTTGATATTTTCAATATTTCAAACTTTTTTTTTTTTTTTTTTTCCCCCCCCACTGGGAACGAATGAACAAATGAATCCCTCTGAAAGCTTTCCAGTAAACCAAGCAAGCCTTGGAGGGGGCACCCCAGACATGCGGCACAGCAATGGCTCATGCCAATTCGGTCCTCCGCCCCTGTTTCTCACCTTGATTTCCCCAGATGCAGAGCTCAGGAGGCAAACTTTTGAAATGGGTTCTGCCCAGGATCTGTTTACCCCAGTGCATAAAACCTAATTATTTCCCCACAATGTGTTTAAAATGCTTTGTCAAAGAAGCAGAAGTTACAACTACTTAGATGGAGAAATATCTTTTAAATAGTTATGCCATCTGTCTTGTGTTCAGAGGCTATGTAAATACATGAGCAAGCATGTTTTTTAGGAATTATGTTAGTATAACACTGTCCATAATTATTTGTGTATAAAACTGGACTTGTAAGAGAACTTCTTTTTCCAGGACTACAAGCCAACCCTTGACCAACAAAAACTTCACAAGAACTTCTCAAAGTCCCTGTTGGATGAAGATTTTATGACAGAATAGGAGGTGAAAAGAGTCATCCCACTCAGTCTCCAGGTAAATTCAGGTGCAGAGCTCTTCCAGCACTAACCTTTTCTTGCAAACAGCTCTGCTGAGCGCATGGGTTAAAGGCAGCTCAGCTTTGCAGAATCCCTGGCTGGATGCGTCACAGCTGTGCTAGGGCTGGACAAGGCTGGATGTGCTCCCGTGCACAGCAGCTGTGCTGGTTTTTGGGTGGTTTGTGTCTTCTTCGTACAGTTACATATGCATACATATGGGCACTGACTTAGCACCTCTCTCTCCCGAGGTAGTCCAGGCAAGGTCTGATTAGTTTGCTTTTACTGTTTAGCTAAAGACAAGCCACAACTGACTTTGCTGTTTGACAAATGAGGATTATGGCTTGTCAGAGGAAGCAGAAAGGGACATTTCAAGAGGCCTACTGTGCATCGTTGGTGGGCCAGTTGGGCAGGGAGGCACAAGGTTTGAAGAAATCATGAGCTGAAAAATCTCACATGGATGTTGCATGTCTCAGCAATCTCTAAATCTTTGAAGGGCTTGAGATGACATTAAGGATGTGCCCTTCCAAATTATTACTGTTGGATATGGTAGGCATCCAAAAATACAGCAAGATCTGTGTTTAAAAAGAAAACCTAAAGATTTCTTAACTTTATGCTTTATGAAACATTACAATCCTAATGTTTAACAGCAAAGATCTGTTGGAAAAATAAACTTTAACCAAGTCCAAGTTTTACCTATGTTTAACATGTAAATATTAAGTTTCTGGGTCTCTTCAAAGTCTACATACTATCCCCAAGTACAAGTTACTCATTAACTGATTAAGATAAACTGAGTTTTCATTTGAAAGTCTGGTCTTTGCAAAATGGAGGAGAGAATGTTTCTCGCTTTGATGGTCTTTTCCTCAATTATAATATCAGCAGAAACTATTGCTCAAAAGGTATTTGGTCTATTTTTTTTCTAACAATATCTTTTCTTCTCATTTGTTGATCTGGTGGTATCGTGGTAGCTGGCCAGGTAACTTCTCTGGCAACCACCACCTGTGGAGCCTCAGGTGTATTATGCTGTGATTTCCGAGCTTTGGGTCATTTTAAGGCCGCCTTCTTTGTTTGTTTGGGCTGTGATAGTATAAATGTGGCAGGAGAACATTTGCAGATGTGTGATTGTGCTCTTCCCCAGAGATGTAAAACATCAAATTTGAGGGATCAATGGGTCTCCTTCAGCCACCACGTGAGGTTTGGATCTTGACACTGTGCCGTTACAGCAGGACCAAACAAGGACCATTGCAGTGCCAGGAGGTTTCTGATAGGCGTTTAATAATATATATGGAACAGAAAAGAAGGGAATAGGCAGTTATTTGTACCGTCTGGAGGAGCAAACTGTGTTTTGTATCATCAGGATGCGTGCGACTAGTCTTATTTTTAAAATATCAATACTAGAGAAACGGAGAAAGCCTTATGTTTGAAAGTTTTTATTTCCATCGTGCCTGCTCAGAAAAATGGGAAATGCAACTGAAATGCAGGTGGCTTTCTGGGAGGCAGGGATGGGACTTGTGGCCGTTGCAGGGGCGGCTGAGGGCTCTGCAGAGGGGTGAGTTTTGCACAGGGCAAGCTCCTCCTGTGCCAGAAGGATGCTGCATGGGCAGTGATGGCCACCACGTGCCTGCGCTGCCCCAGCGAGCCACGGCTTGGGGCTCCTCAGTCGTGGCAAAACCTCCCCGCTGAACATGCCACAAGCAGGTTGGAGCATGGCAGGACAGTGAATGTGAGCGGAGGTGCTCAGGGATACTTGGAAAGCCTTTGGGAAGAGGGAGGGACAGTCCCAGCTTGGGCAGCGAGGGCAGCAGGGAGGCATGGGCAGGGAGAGGCACCCAAACTGCCAGCATCAGGAACTTGTTATCTCAATTAATATTTTTGAGTTTTACCCTGTTGTCCTGGATTGTCAGTAGGCATCAGGAGATGGAGCCGGCTCTGGCAATGTATAATGAAAGAAGAAACAGCCACGTGTTACTGGCATGGCGTTGGCTGTGGCACCTCTTGCACTGATGCCCAAGCACAAAGCTGTGGGCATAGCTTTGTATCGAATGGCCACATTTAATGTGACTAAACTTTTGAATTTCAGCCAGTGACCCTAACTGAGAAGATGCCAGTGGATGTTATTAATTGGTGAGCAAAGTACAGGAGATGAATTATCAAAATAACTGAAGATCAATTAACCATTCAAAAGATAAGCGAGGCTGGAAAAGTAAAAATAGAAGTATGGTGATCTGCTTTGATACTGAGCTTTTTTATTTTAATAAACTATCGTGAGGCTGCTGATGTCCAGCTCAACCCTTCTTAGTATCACTGATGAAATGCAGGTAGGGCCTTTAAAATAGACATCCCAAATGCAAAAAGAGGGTGTTTACAGAGGCAGGTTCTCCAGGCAATACCTAGTCCAGCCACCCACGGGGTGTTCCCGGGCGGGTGCCCTCCTCCCTCCAGCACTGGGGGCCCTGGAAGCACCAGACCAGGAGAAACACAAGTGCTCAAAGGGCATCCCTGCTTGTGCAACCAGCCAGGGGTTGGAGGCCCAGGCGGGGTTTCAAACCTGCTAAACATCGTATGTGACACAAGACACCAAGCTGAAAAACATGCAGAAAAGTTAGCAGCTGGGAGAGCAAATAAAAAGTCGTGCAAAAAGCTAGCAGGTCTCTTGCCATGCGTCGAGTGCTGAGAGAGGCATCTGATTTTTCTGAGGTTAATCTTGGGCCATGTATTGGGGTGACACAGCAATTGCTTCAGAGTACCACGATGAGAAGACCACAGAAAAAAGCTCAGCAGAAGCCTTCTGTGGCACACAAACGTAGCTGCAGATTTTGTGTGGGTCTGTAATCACAGCTGCAGAGATGTGAATAAGCAGACAGCCAGTCCGGTCATGAACAATTCCCCCTCCCCAGTTCCGGCCAGACCTTCTAACAGTTCATTCCTTCACCAAACTTTTCCAATAACATCATCCAGGTAAGGACTGCTCAGGAGCAACAACTGAGCATTTCTGTTTCAGTCTGTCTGTCTGTTTTTTTTTCCCAGCATGCTATTGAAATCTACAGTCTCCACGTGGACTGCAAGGTCACATCACGATTTGCTCACACCATTATCACCAGCAAAATTGTCAACCGAGCTAATGAGTCCAGAGAGGCGACCTTTGAAGTGGAGCTACCCAAGACAGCCTTCATCACCAACTTCTCCATGTAGGACCAGTCCTTACCTGTGGTGTGAAGGAGGCAGCTCTAGGGGCTGAGGGGGGGGGCATTCATCTTTCTTCTCAGGGGGTGCTGAGCAAAAAGCATAAAGAGCCGAGCTCTGGAGGGTCCTGCACAAAATGCTCTGTGGGGCAAAGTAGCAGGCAGCCAAATAGAAAGAAGGTGGCCAGGGCGAAGCTGCCTGCTGCATAGGGTGGGTGACAAACATACTTAGTGGTGGTGTTTCTCCTGCCCCCGCCTCCCTGAGACCCTGCAAGGCGAGAGGGCTGTGTTGTGGTGGGTCCTGGCATCCTCCTGGACAGGGAGGGATGTGGGAGGCAGTGTCCCCTGCTCATGCCCCGAGGCCACAAAGTGCAGCATTCCTCTTCTTTCTTTCCTTAGTGCTTTTCTTCTAGTATTAATTAATTTTATGGAAATCAAACAGGTCCATCGACGGTAAAGTATACCCGGGAATAATAAAAGAGAAAGCTTCTGCTCAAAAGGAATATGACGCTGCCGTCTCACATGGGCAGAGTGCCGGCCTTGTCAAGTACGTTGCCGTTCTGAGTAAGGCTGCTCCAAGGCTCTTCCTCAGCTGCTTGTTTGGCTGGGGGTGGGTTAAACCCTGGAGGCAGCCACCTCTCAGTGGGGATAAATGTGAAAAGCAGCCTTGAGTTCTTGATGGGGGGTATGGGGGAGGTGTGTGTGTGTGTATACATATATTTGCATATATATATAAGATTTATATCTGGTCCTGTAACGGGCTTCAGTGGTAGGTGTCACTGTTCAGTGTTGCCTGGGACTTGCTGTCACATGGGAGCACCTTGCTGGGCTGGGATGATGCTCAGTTGTTGAGTCTGCTTCCCCACAAGCACTCAGGACCGTGGCACTTGAGCAGAGGTCATGCTTTTGGGGGATATTTAATCTGTGCTTCCCATGTATTCAGTCCCAGTTCTGCTTGATCCCAACCTGAGGCACGCAGAGGTTTCTGCTCCATTTCTCAGCTTGCATGTGCAGCACCCATGGCACACATATGTTGCCCGCAATGTTTAAAAAAAAAAAAATCTTCTCTTTAATAAGATTTACTACTACTATTTATTTTTTATTTATTCCATGTGGCTCCTTGGCCGTTCTTTAGCACAATTCATGAACTTTGGCCACCACACACAAACCTTCCTTGCAGGAGGTAAATCTCTGTTCTCTCCCGCAAGAATCACAGGCAGAAAACTGGAGCAGTTTCACGTTTCCGTCAGCATTGCGGCCTCCAGCAAAGTCACTTTTGAGCTGACGTATGAGGAGCTGCTGAAGCGTCAGCTGGGGAAGTTTGAGCTGCTGATCAAGGTCCGACCGAAGCAGCTTGTTAAGCACTTCCAGGTGAGCTGCCCCAGCAAGGGCTGGGCAGGGAGCACTGCGGCATCTTTCAGGCACGGCTGTGTTTCCTCCGTGATGCTGACATTGACTTCTTCTCCACTGTCAGATTGATGTTCACATCTTTGAGCCTCAAGGCATACGCTTCTTGGAGACAGACAGCACGTTCATGACGAACGAGTTAACTGAGGCGCTCACAAAAGTGCAGAACGAAACCAAGGTAAAGCAGCAGCTGCCAGATGTTCCTGCCGGTGGTAGCTTTAAGTTATGTTGCTTTAAATCTTTTCTTCCAATTGCTTTGCAGGCTCATATTTTATTTAAGCCAACTGTAGATCAACAGAAGATAAATCCTGAACTCGATGAAACCCTCCTCAATGGCGATTTTGTTGTGCGTTATGATGTTAAGAGAGATGCCACTGCAGGTGATATACAGGTGAAAAAGAAATAGAAATAAAAATACTTTCAGATCATTGATACATCTGAATATGAAATGCAATCAGCAAAACAGCAACATTTACTTTGAAAGACCAAGAGTGACAGGAAAAGCTATTTCCATTAATGCGAGGTCAGCGGGAACTTATGGCGATGTTCAGTAAATCCCCAGAGACACCAGACACATTGCAAAAATGGATCATGCATGAAAAACAATCAGTCTTTCAAATTTTGTTTCAATACCAAATATCTATTGCTACATTGTAGATGTCTCGCTATAATCTGTTTTTATTATTATTTTGGCTAATCTTAGGTGTGTTTGTAGCTTCTTGTAAATGAAGCTTAGAGGAATATGATTTATATAACTATTAAAATTACTGCTTGGTTTTCTTTTTAATTTTTTGTGATAACTGCAGCATAACTAAAGAGAGCAGGAACTTAAAAATATTTATGGAATAATGCATATCCTAGAGAATAAAGTACATTGTTGTCCATACCATTTCACTAATGAAGTATACATGGATGTGCTAAAAGATGGCAGTCACAGTCAATGAGCAAAGATGTGCTCACAGGCAATAATAAAGAGGTAATATAATGTACAGTGATAATACAGATATATTATGCATATGGCACTGAGCCATGTAATATATTTATTTATTTAAAAAAAAAAAAAAATGCTGTTTTTTTGTAATTTGCTTTCTCTGGATAGTCTCGCTTCCAGCTAGGAAATACATGTTAATAGTTCTTTGATTTGGGTTTATCTAGAAGATCAGAATGCTGAGTATGCACTCCCCTTCTTCCCATGCCAGAAGGTTAAAATGCAATATTTATTTATTTAGATGTATCTTTATACGTGATTTCACATTCTGTATTTCAGATTGTCAATGGATATTTTGTGCATTACTTTGCACCCCATGACATTCCAGTGTTTCCCAAAAATGTCATCTTTGTTATAGATCGAAGTGGCTCCATGGCAGGCAGAAAAATCGAACAGGTAACTTACCTCAGAGTACTGACCGCTGCTTGCATCAGTCACATGCACCAGCCTTTCGAGGAAGTGACTCTGAATTCCACTTTTGAAACACATGCTGGGTTTGTATGCAGCAAATTTTTCAGACATATAGAAATGCTTGAAAATACATATGCACAGATTTAAGCTATTAAAAAGCAACATTTTTCCGATACGGCTATTCTCACAGGTATCAAACATTAAGGCAAAGAGCACTTTTTCTGTCTCTGTCTTTGCAGAATATTTTGCTTCTAATTTTTTTTCTTTAATGAAGTAATTTGTCTGTTTTACCTTTAGTGATGACTCTGTGTAGCTTTGCTAGAGAGCAAAGTCCGCTACAGCCCTCATAGGTGGTTTTTTTTTGTCCCTGTAAGTTAAGTGAATTGGCCATTTCTGATGTTCTCAACCTGAAAAATGTCATTAGGACTGACTAAGGGCATTGGGCTACACCTTGAGTAGTGCTGTAGAGAAACTCACCTCCTACACTGCAATTCCAATCCCAGTTCTGGCAGAGAAGCAGAAATACTCAAAGTGATTGTTTTCTCCTTGGAACAGACGAGGGATGCCCTGTTGAAGGTTTTGCAAGACCTCCGGCGAGAAGATCATTTCAGTTTTATCACCTTTAACAGCAAAGTGGCGGAGTGGAAGAGCTCTTTGCTGCAAGCCACTGCAGAGAACGTGGCGAGTGCTGCAGGATTCGTGCAAACTCTTTCTGCTAGTGGAGGTAAAAGGCACCACCTGGATGCTTTTAACCACAAACATGCACCCAATATATTATGTTGCTTAGAAGAAAATAATTATTTTTATTAGTCATATACTGCCACAGAAATCAGCGCTCACAAAGCAGGTAAGTTTTTAATACTTCAGAGTGATGAGTGGGATAGAAAGGCTGGTTCTGAGAGTGGACAGATTGGTGACTACATTATGATATGACTACAGAGAGACGGTTATATCACACCTATGAACCATACAAGTCACAAAGTTTTGTTTCAGATTTTTACAACAGAGATGTCTGGAAGATTTCACAATAGTACATTTTTTCTAAAGAAAAAAGGCAATTCACTCAACATTTGACTGCAATTTGCCAGTTGTGTTTTGGTTTTTTTTTAATATCAAGGGTCCCCTTGTAAAATAAAATGCATCCAAAGTTATACTCCCGTGTAAGCCACGCTACAGAAATAAAATAGTCAAAATAAGCCTGAAGCATTTCAATTGCTACATTGTTCAGTGTGCTTTATTATTTAGTTATAAGCATATCTAAAAGGCTGTATCTCCTGCTAGTGTTGTGCTGTTAATGTTGACATAGGTTTCCTTATCCCAGGCACTAACACCAGTAAAGCCCACCAGTGCCCAGCTCTTTTCTCTGACTTCTCAAATAAGGCTAGGAGATATTTCTTAAACATAGCCTAACAGATGACAGTGTGTTTATTTAAGCCCTTTTTAATGGCTTTAGACATGTTTGTATTTCCCATGACACGTGTGGAAAATGCTCCCAAAAGAATATTCCAGCATTGCCATTGCAATATAATACACAGTAATTAAGCCTGGTAGGCAAAACCCCTAAATCCTCATCTCTCTGAAGGATTACTTCCTGTAGAAAACTTTAAACAACTCTGCAGGGCCTCTGCAGATGAAGTGCACCGATTTCTTCAAACGATTATCCTTTTTAGGTGAGTGGTGCCTATTTTCTCATTATAGGCACAGACATCAATCGTGCCCTGCTGACTGCCGTAAGCGTACTGGATAAATCCGAGAGGCTGCCAGAACGGAGCGTCTCCATGATTATTTTGCTGACAGATGGCCAGCCCACTTCTGGTGAGTAAATAGGTCCTCTCTCTCCTTGATTTTTATTTTTTTTATATTTTACACTTGCACCCCAGATGTTGATAGACATAGTCTGTGTTTCAGGAGAGCTTTGGCGTAAGCAGACTGGGGTATTGCTGGATTCAGGTCTGCCTCAGAGAGAGGACGATTATGAGAGTGCTCTGGCAAGGGCTGTAAGAAGTGACGGCAGAGCCTGCCTGCCCATAGCTACACATCCTTTAGCTGGGAGCTGTTTTGCTAAATACCATTGGCTTCCCAGTTTATAAACTCAAGGGAATTGTTGGAGATACTCCAGGCACAGCTGAAATGTGAAAATAAAATACTTAGATCCAAAACACAGACATTTTGCATATAGTCTGTACAGTACCATTTGAGAGGTATTGTTTACGTTTCTTCACCCTCCTTGCCCCAAACTTGAGATATTTTCAAGGTGCCTCTTGTTTTGTATTCTTTTCCATGTCTAGATCTTAACTAGTGATCAGCTGTGATAGCACAAACCAGAGGGTTGAGCTAGAAATATTGGGTTAAATAAACAGTAACTCCCAATGCAATGCCACAAACATCCCTTGTTCTGAACAGCAGCTTATCTAAGTTTGTGTGGCACCAGCATCTCTCTGAGGCCGGCACTATTAATTCAGATGTGCGCCCTCTAATAAGATCAGTCTGTCTTTCAGATCGTGTCAGCCATACTGCTCTTGGGTTGGTTTATTTGTTTGGGTTTTCTAATAAAATTCAGCTCACGGTGCTGCCTGCTCAGCACAGCCACAGTGAGTCTCCAGCATCCCCGAGCACGTTGCACATCCACAAGTGGGCTAGAAATCAGGCCAGAGTGGAGTGCCAGGCAAATACATGCAGTGTTATTGCATACAATGCCTTCCTTGGCAAAGCAGGCTGCTCCCATGAGCTGCTCCCATGATACTGCTACAGTCAGTGACTGTTCCTGCCTGGAAACGCTGATAGAGAAGCTCTCCATACAGAGCCATCAGCAGCTCTTCACATGGGATAAGATGATGGTGTGAAAATCTTTTCCCCAGGGGCTGGGAGAGGAGCGTGGCAGAGTTAATTTGCAGCTTGTCTGAATTACACCATTAACCAATCTATTCTTCTCTGAATTGACGCACATAAATTTTATGGATGGTACTTATCTTCCCAACCTTGATCAAGTGTTTCAATCCCTTGCACTGTTGTAGTGTGTGTGTCCTCTTTGTCCTAAAAACCATCTCTGCCACCGCCCCCCCACACCCCAGACCTTGTAAAATATTTTGCAGCCGTGAGGACATGAGTAGAAGTTAGTAAAGGTCATTAAGGGGGAGGTTCCGGTACTCCATAAGCAGAGTGGTGCTTTCATCTGCAACTCAGTTAACAGAAATCTGTCCTATATATTTTTTAATATTTTATTCTGGCTTATTTTTAAAATACTTTAGGCAGAATTTTCCGTTATACTTGCTCCTGTCTTTTTGTACCTTAAAAAAATAAACAAGGGTATGTTTTTGTTTCAATTACAGGTGAGAGTAATGTGGAAGTAATTCAAGAAAACATTCAGAAAGCAGTCAATGGCAAATATGCTCTTTTCTGCCTTGGCTTTGGGTTTGATGTCAGTTATAAATTCCTGGAGAAAATGGCCCTAAGCAATGGAGGAATAGCACGTCGTATATATGAAAACGCAGATGCAGCCTTGCAGCTCCAGGTCAGGACTAAAGAATGTGCTGGAGAAGCCATCTATCAGCTACAGTTTATGTCTAGTCTTAGCAGCAAAACCACAGATTTCCTGAGATGAAGAGATGGGTTTATCTGTTAATTTTGGGGAGGGAGGAAGGAAATTTTGGGGTATCTGAGGGTTGTACCCTAACCATGACTCAAAGCTGAAGTTGTCAAATCAGCTGCATTTGGACAAACCTTTTTCCCCAGGGATTTCTGTGCCTCTGCAGAAAGACAAATTGTCCAGGGGAGGTGATAGTGGAAAAACTTCTGTTCTGGGATATGATTTCAAACCACTTGAAGTACCACCATTGGAAGCTGTTTGTTATGGTTTCCCTAAAAATCAGCAGGTGGTTTGAGGCACCTACAGGCAAAATGGCTCTGCAGAACCACCAGCCTGGGTCTTTCCTGTCCATCTGGAGAGGGGTTATAACTTTTGGGACATTC
The DNA here is from genome assembly GCA_013400195.1 of Aramus guarauna. Lineage (NCBI taxonomy): Eukaryota > Metazoa > Chordata > Aves > Gruiformes > Aramidae > Aramus > Aramus guarauna. The sequence continues at coordinate 189,755 of VXBL01005648.1, read as the reverse complement.
TGGTTTTTGGGAAGCCACTTCTACCTGTTTTGGTGATGTGCAGAGACTGGATTTGCTTAANATTTTATTTTATTTTATTTTCCTAGGTTTGCAGCAATCTTACACTGCTGAAGAAAAATCTTTGCTTCTTTCTTTTCAAGGGGGTTTTAGACATTCAATGTATTGCTTTGATTAATTTTGCAGTCATGTGTGCATGCTCTCTCTCTTCTCTTTAGGGCTTTTATCAAGAGGTGGCTACCCCAATATTAATGAAAATTGAAATGCAGTATCCAGCAAATGCCGTTGAGGGATTAACCAAGAACAATTTCAAGCTGTTTTTTGAAGGATCTGAAATTATAGTATCTGGAAAAATTAGCAATGAGCTTGATCTTTTGCCAGTAGAAATTAAAGCTCAGTCAGTAAGTGTTGTTTTCTAACTGTGAAAAACTTATCTCCCTTCTGTCCTTAATGGTGCAATAGGAGACTTCAGGAAGTCTTGTGTGTGCAATATATGTTCTCTACATCTGGGCATTCAGCTGTTTTCCCATTTTAGGAAAATATTTGAGAATTCAAACAATTTTCCTCTCCTGNAGGGAGGAAGGAAATTTTGGGGTATCTGAGGGTTGTACCCTAACCATGACTCAAAGCTGAAGTTGTCAAATCAGCTGCATTTGGACAAACCTGGAAACTCACATATTTCTGTGCCTCTGCAGAAAGACAAATTGTCCAGGGGAGGTGATAGTGGAAAAACTTCTGTTCTGGGATATGATTTCAAACCACTTGAAGTACCACCATTGGAAGCTGTTTGTTATGGTTTCCCTAAAAATCAGCAGGTAGTTTGAGGCACCTACAGGCAAAATGGCTCTGCAGAACCACCAGCCTGGGTCTTTCCTGTCCATCTGGAGAGGGGTTATAACTTTTGGGACATTCTGGTTTTTGGGAAGCCACTTCTACCTGTTTTGGTGATGTGCAGAGACTGGATTTGCTTAACGCCAGCCCCAAACTGAGAAAGAGAAAGATTAATCCTTAGGATTAGTTGAGTTTAAAAAATTAGATGTGAAAAGAAGCTAAAGCAAAACACCTAACTGGGTGGGATGGTGATAACGGGGATGCTGCTTGGGTACTTGAATGACCCTGGGAAATACAGTTTATATGGCATTGCCAGCCTGGCTGGAGAAGGTGTGCTGAACCCTGGGAGGAAACATTTTATTTTTATTTTTATTTTTATTTTTATTTTTATTTTTATTTTTATTTTTATTTTTATTTTTATTTTTATTTTTATTTTTATTTTTATTTTATTTTTATTTTTATTTTTTATTTTATCTTATTTTTATTTTTATTTTATTTTCCTAGGTTTGCAGCAATCTTACACTACTGAAGAAAAATCTTTGCTTCTTTCTTTTCAAGGGGGTTTTAGACATTCAATGTATTGCTTTGATTAATTTTGCAGTCATGTGTGCATGCTCTCTCTCTTCTCTTTAGGGCTTTTATCAAGAGGTGGCTACCCCAATATTAATGAAAATTGAAATGCAGTATCCAGCAAATGCCGTTGAGGGATTAACCAAGAACAATTTCAAGCTGTTTTTTGAAGGATCTGAAATTATAGTATCTGGAAAAATTAGCAATGAGCTTGATCTTTTGCCAGTAGAAATTAAAGCTCAGTCAGTAAGTGTTGTTTTCTAACTGTGAAAACCCTATCTCCCTTCTGTCCTTTATGGTGCAATAGGAGACTTCAGGAAGTCTTTTGTGTGCAATATATGTTCTCTACATCTGGGCATTCAGCTGTTTTCCCATTTTAGGAAAATATTTGAGAATTCAAACAATTTTCCTCTCCTGAATTTGCCACAAAAGAAAAAAAAACCTTGAAGTATATCCACAAATAACCAAACAGCAATTTTAATCCTTTCAAAACCATAGTATTTTGGTCTTTCAGGCATCTTTAGGAAACTGATTTGGATTTTTAGAATTAAGAAGTTAATCTGAATTATTCATCTCAAAAATATTGAAATAGAACAATTTCACTACCTCCTTTTTTTAACATTGTTTCAAGTCCAGAAATATGTATTCAAAATACATGCTGCTTTGGTAGTTTTTCCCACTGGGAAAAGACAAAATTGAATCACAAAAAGGGCACTTTGATACTGAAAGATGTTCTTAATAGTGTGACTATAAAAGAAATCTGGAACTGTTATTTTGATTGTCGGTTTTCTCCCACTTCAGCATGCTAGTGACTTGACTCTTAAAGAAGAAGCAAATGTCAAAGAGAAGGAGCAAGTATTTCAAAACCAAAGCTACATCTTTGGAAATTTCATAGAGAGACTGTGGGCTTACTTAACCATTCAACAGCTTCTGGAAAAATCGTAAGCTATTTTAATGTTTCATATTACAAATTTCTAACTTCTTCAAACACAAATTCCTTATTCACAAATTATATGATCAGAAAGCACAAAGAAACAGAAATATTTCTTCAGATAGTATTAAAGACATAGTATACTGGAAGAATACTACATTACTGTATGAGGAACATGAGGAGCCTTTCAGTTTACGATAGCGCTGTAGCATTAAGTGTGTGTGTGTATATACATATACACACACATATGAAAACATAATATAAAATATTCTTCATGACATTACTATGAAATAAATTTTAATTGCAATGGATTGTGTTGAGCTGTTGTTACACATCCAGAAATACTGTCTGTAGATAGGTGAATGGCAATAGCTATATAGAGAACAGTAAGTATGTCCATAAGACATTTCATAGTTCAAGTATCTATTATTTTTATCTATTTGAACCATACATAAACTCCAGTGTTGCAAATAATTAAGCTTCTCCATAATTTCAAGCATGTGAACAGCCGAGTTATAACCCAATAAGACTACTCACCCTTCAATAATAAAAAATGTCTGTTAGGACACAGCTAATATGAAAAAGAATCTGAAGACCACCTGCTCATAGTCTCTATACCTTATTTCTTCATCATTAACACAGACTTTAGTATTTCAGCACAAGAAGAGGACCAGAAAACTCTGGAGGCACAAGCCTTAGAGCTGTCTCTGCGGTTCAGCTTTGTTACGCCCCTCACCTCCATGGTGGTCACCAAACCCACTGGCCAGGAGCAGGCGGAGCTGGCGAACAAACCCACGGAAGCTGGTAAAAGGGGCATTGAACAACCCCCCTGAAATATGCTGCTGTTATTGATAATTTGCTGTTGATCTCCAGTATAGGCTGATTTTTATAGTGATGTGACATGGTAATAAGCCACGCCGGAGACAGGAGCTCAGGGATTAGCTTCCTTTCGTGGTGAAATGGGCACTATTATTGAAATGGAAAATAATTTGTTTAAATATTAACTAAAAGTAAGTTAACAATTGTTACTCAGCAGTCCTGCCATTGCAAAGGGATTCTGTACTTTGTAGCACTGAAGTGGAAAAATAAAAGCAGGGGAGGAAAGCACGCCATCGCTAGGAGTCTTGCATGTGCTCTATCTACCTATCCTTTAAGACAAAAAAGCTCATCGCCTGATGTCCAACACTCACTTGTCCCAGTTTTCTGGTCTGCACGTGGGTAAAGTCATTTAGTGTTGACTGCATGACACTAATCTGTCCTTCTTCCTTGTGATAGATAATGAGAAGCTCAGCAGTTTTCCAATAGGAGGTAAATGTTTTCTTCTTTTTCAGATGCGTATTTCCATAACAATTTCCGAGGGGGGAGGGGGAAAAAGCAGCTCATGGTTGTTGTTCTAGAGAGGGAAGTATCTGAGATTTGGAAAAATATGTGAAGCAAAACGTAAGCAATGACTGCCAAGGTCTGTGTAGGGTTTGGGTGGATAACATGGTCACAGGGACAAAATCTTCCGTTCAGAAAGTCTTGAAGGCCAAAATTGTCTTTACTCGTGAGGAAAAGTTGTTCAAGTGAATGGTGCTAATGATGTTTTCTGCTTCTTCCTACCATGTGCGAAGCATCTGCCAAAAAATTAAGCTCAAGATATTTTGGAATGACTTCTGAGGATGATTTAAGTATTTTTTTATCTCTTTCTGAAAATAATAGATGTTTGAATTTTAATTTTAAACTTCCAGCATTATTAATCTGATAATCTCAGCTATGATAGCAATGCTTTTATAGGTAAAGAGCCACAATACAATTATGAATAAAATAGATGCTCTCTTTTCTTTCTCCAGATGCTTATAGACTGAGGAGTGGATCACTTCCTGGTAAGTGTTCCTCCTTTGTTTTTATTCAGAATAATTTTATAAAGTTCACTTCATAAGTAGGTTCATAGCAACATTAATAAATACATCTTGATTGTGTATGCTCACTTGATAAACAATTTAGTTCTTATTGTATGTATTTCAGTCCGTAGGTATTTTATAATGAAGTATAAACTTTTGAAAACAATTTTTGGTCCCTTTTCAGAAATAAAAAAAAAGTATTATAGCTCCTGAAAATAAATGTGAAAGATCTGGAAAAGCATATATTAGTAAGCTGAAGGAAATGGGTGTAAAAAAAAAAAATAAAAAATTTACCAGTCCTGGGGTTTGCCGTGTGAAGCCTATGTGGGGCAGAGCCGTCTGCACGATGGCAACACCAGTCCTGCACAGAGGAAATCCCAGGGCGCTGCAGCAGCAGAGCTCAGCGTCACCATGAGCTCCCCTAGAGCAGAGCAGAGAAGGCTCTGGCTGCTGCCTGCACAGGATCCGCACACATGCACTCGTGGATGTATCCAAAAAAGTCAGTGGGCAATAAGCAAGAGGGATTGCCTGTTTTAAATGCTGGGGAGGGAGATACAAGGCATGACCTCAAACCAACAAAACATTGGAAAAACCTTTTATTTCAGGTCGACGGCGCTCTGAGCCCCAGTCGGGCAGCAACAAGAAGCTGTCGTCAGTAGGTAGTTATTCACGGTCGCGTGCAAGAGGAGCTGGGGTGGGCATGCTGGGTTTGGTGCTGCATAGTGGCCGCTCAAATGCAGCTTTAAGCCCTCCCACAGCACAGGCTGAGCATGCCCCGGTGGCACAGTCAATCCTAAGAGAAATAGGCACTGGGCATTGGGCTTCGTTTCCCCATCGGGACATCTTGTTTTAAGCAAAGCTCTCCATAGAAGCCAGTGAAGAACTCTGCTAAAAAGGCTTTTGTCACAGTATTCTTCCTGGTTAATTAGCTGACTTAGAGAAAAATGTTTCTTTAAACTCTTCTTACTAATTTTACGTATTTCAGTTGTCAGGGTAAGAGACAAAATAAGCGCACAACCTCTTGGTAAGTAATATACTAGTCCCATTTTAATAATTAATGTAACTATAATGTACAGTTTTTCACACAATGTTTTTTCTGACTGTATCGATCAGTCTAAGGAAACCTTTTTTACCTCTTCTTGCAAACCTTAGCAGGTTCTTTCCACATAAGTGAAACATATCCCTGTATCCCAGGAGAAAGCCCCTCTGGCTTGAGGATGTAACCACCAACAGAAAAGTAGTACAACAGATCTTCAGCCTCAGCTTTTTTAACAACTCATTGTCCTTAATAGACTCTAAGTTTAAAAATCTGTTGTTTTCATTCGTATCAAGATGCTATGTCTGGGTGTACTTTTCAATAATTATTACCGTGTTGATTTTAATCATTCTAATCTATAAAAGCTATAACTAATATTTTAGGTATAAATTAAGTAATTTTGCTGTGCCTATCCACAAAGCACAGGCTAGTTTTTTTCTTTGCATGCTAACATTGTTCTTGTGGCTTTTCAGCCAACGAATATCCACAGCTTCTCTTGCAATTACCCAAACAAAATGAAATAATCTGTTTAAATACTGATGGAAAAGCACAGCCCTCTGTCCACCTGCTGTCAGATCCGGAGCAAGGTGAGTGAGCAGGTTACCCCTGATACCAAGCACAAGGAGAGTCACTTTGGTCTAAGTTGTTTCAGCAACAAAGCTGAAGCAGTTGTATTAAGATCACTTGTACCTTAAAACCGTGTCACTTGACAAACTGGTGTCAATGTTATTAAAGGACTCACTGTGACGGGGAAGCTCAGGGACAGAACAAATCACTTTGTGCAGTTTGAAATTACCTATGTGAATCCCCCCGCACAAATCCACGTCTCCATGGGTGAGATTGTCCTAAGCCACAATAACAAGAGCTCTCGGCTGCCGTGGACGAACTCAGCCACCTCCACCATCCAGGGGTAAGAAACGTTGCCCTGTCCTTTCCCAAACTTGAAAATGTGAGTCAGATCGTTTTTGCATCCAGTCATCCAACTTTCACATTTGCTTCAAGTAAGTGCTTCCAAGTGTCCTTATCTGGTGAGTAACAATGTGAGCAGAAGCAGGGTACTTTCTCAATTTTGAATACAGAGAACAAAAACGGTTTGATTTTCATTCTCCATGCCTGTGTAAGAGAATCAAAACAACTGCACCACCAGCCTGCCTTTCTGGTTTGGCATCGAGGCAGAACTTTTATCTTCCAAAGAAAAGGACCCGCTGCGGTGCGTGGCAGCCCCGGTGCCACCACCGTGCTGGCTGCCACCAGGCACTTTGTGTTCTCTAACTGCAGAGCAGGTACTGCAAAGTGATGGCTTTGACATTTACTGCCTCTTTTATACATCTGTTGGCTCCACACAGGCTGAAGTTCTCTTTCTCCTCAGTTTTAGCAATAACTCACTTCTAGGCAGCTGACATTTTTTTATGGGAAGGCATAAAGTGTTTGAATAGCTGTCTGTAACTAAATGCCTGCTGTTGGAGAGAGAGTACTGCAAATGTAGACTTCATTTGTCGCACTAATGAGAGCAGGATGCCTCACTACCCCAAGAAAGAGCTGAATGTAGCTGGAATAAACCTCCGAGAGGACCTGCTGTTGGTCTGGGGCAGAAAGGACACACAGCACTCCCTCCCTTACAGACAACTCTACACAGTAACAGAAGTTCTAAACCAACTGCTTTCAATTAGTTTCGTAATCCAAATGGAGCCGAGAACATGCTGGATTTATGCCCCTCTATAATTCGTCATCTGCCAAGTAGCATGATCCTCCTGTTTCAAACCAGCCCCTGAGCCCTTGCAGCCATGGCGCATTGTACACCAGTGCACGTGGGTGTGTGTTTGTCAAACCTGATCTGCAAGGGAGAAAAATGGCACTGGATGTTTGTGCTCTGCAAGCCCACACCTGGGCCCAAAATAAAATTAACGGGTTAGAAGAAAGGCAGGGTCTGAAAAAACTTGTGAAATAACCAGGAACAAAAGTATTTGACTTGTTCATAAAATAGATTGAATTATTTTATCTCATCTATCATTTTTGTCATTAAAATGGCAAAAAAAATTATTTTTTTCCCCATTCAATCATTTCTTGCCATTATGGATAATAAGATGTTTTCATCAGCAAAAAGTTGTTCTGTTGGTGTATTTACGTGTAACCTGATAAGGGAAAGATCTGATATGTAGGATAGAGAGAAAATATAGGCTGCTTGATATTTTCTACCTTAAAAATAACTACCAACAGATCATGAAAAATGCAATTGCAAAGAGATAAAAGGCAAAAATTAAATTCTTTTCATCAATTAATATGTCAGTTAAATACATATTCTGCCTTCATATTCTTCTTGGAAATAACATCATAATTTGCTTCCTAGGCTGAGAGTCTCAGTTGAAAAGGAAAGGAGTGTTACAGCATCGTTGTCTGATACAGTCACTGTGAAAGTTTCCTTTGTAAAGTTTCCAGATGGTTTCCTTGGGCTGTATTTCTTGAACACTGACCGTTTCTCTGACAAAGTCAGTGGAATTCTGGGTATGTATTGTTACGGATGTATGCAGCAAAGAAGGGTCATCTTGGAACTAAGGTCCTGCAGGGAGAATATGGTGGAGGGTGTTTTTTTCAGCCACATCATAAGCCCTCATTCGGATTTTATTTCCTTGGGTCCTGACAAGCTCTCATGAGAGTCACTGGGCAGGCACGGCAGCAGGAATGCTATAACTCAGAGGGTTCTGGAGAAACTTTACACTTAATTTCTTATTTCCAGCCATCTAACATCACCTTTTACTGCACAGCAATCCAGCCCCTACTCCGTGAAGAGGGGAGGTCTTACCCTGGAAATAGAACATAATGCTCTTCCACTCACCAGTGGTATAACGCTAAATAGACTATTATGGGTTTAGAAAATGTTAAAATAAGACTAAAATAATAGTTGGGCTTAACCTCAACAGTGCTGTGGAATGACATGATTTATGCAGCAAATTCATTTGATGTCAAATAATGGATGATAAATAATGGACATAACATTGTAAACAATCAGGGTTACAAAATGAAAACCAGCTGGTCCTGAACATCTCAGCTCCAAAAATCCTGATGGGACTAAAGTCAAAGTTGTTTCAAAAACTTTGTAAACAGAGAGGATGCATATTGTAAACCTGCAAAAAAACAAACAAACAAACAAACAAAAGTGAAAGCCCATCAGAGCAAGACTCACACTGGATAACAGGAGGGATAACAGGAGATCGCAGCTGAAACACGGAATTCTCTTCACTTACTAAGGGAGCTTCCAAATGTGCTTTTGTTTGCTTGCTTGCTTGGTGTTAGAGCTGCTGTTTGGGTTAAATGAACAACAAACTCAGATGGTTTGTATTTTTGAATCATTTGTGTGTCTGTTGCTTAGGTCAATTTTATTCACAAGCACAATTTGAAAAGAATTCCAACATCAATCAGAGAGCTGACGAAAGACTCCTAAGCGTGTCTGGATCTGAGCACAAAGTTACCAGGTAACAGATATGGGATAAAGGGGTGTGATGTACATGCTTTGAGAAGTATTTTGTCAGCTAATACCAGAGGCCAAAAGAAATTAAAGGGAGTGTTTGTAAGAATACACCTCTGGTGTAAATAACAGGAACTTGTGCTTGAATTTTTCCCTAGCAGCCTGAATTTGTTGCTTGTCAAGTGATGCTACAGGGCTCAGGTCTTCTGTTTTGTCGGGAGGGGAACTCGTACCCTGGGGCTATGTTTTGCATAAAAACGCCAAATAAAGTAAGGTTCTGCTGCCTCATTTGCATGGATAAGGGAGAGGTTTCCTCAGTTGGTTTTACCACAAGAAATATGCAACTTCAGTTGCTTTTAGTAAGAGTTTGTGATGTGGCAGAACTGCCATGAGCGCGTGGCTTCTGCTCGCTGTCCCCGTGTCTCCCCATGGCCGCTGCCTCCAGCTCTGGGAGTAGAGAGGTGCCCGCTCTGCCCACGCGCAGTCCCTCCGACTCCTGGTACCAAATATAAGGTCGATCCTGGGCCTGCCCCTTGGTTCTTTTATCATGAATATTTTTCTTGTTTTGGTTTTGTTTCAGGCAATACAAGAAAGATTACAGGCTTGAGTCAAGCAGTGATCCTGTTTCCTGCTGGTCAATAGATGTAACTCCCTAGAAATGAGTATTCTGGGAAAGAAAACTATGCAAATGATGCTCTTCCAAATAGTTTTGATACTTTCATCAAGAAAACCAGACAGTTAAAGCCTTATCTGCTACTATATCTAAATGTCACAAATACTTTACCTCAAAATAATTTCACTTTCAAGATGAGAATGTGCTTGCTCGTTGTTTGTTATTTTAAAATGGTTGCTAATTCTCAGCGTGGTTATGTTGTTGAAGATTTATGTGAATGAACTAAATAAAATTGGCCTTATCAGCTCACAGTTTGATATGGACACACAAGCTTAGGTCTCCAAATAAAAATAAGTAGTGGCATCACCCAGTCCAACAAACATCTCGTGCGCACAGTAATACATTTCTACAATATACGCTCTCTACCCAGTTACAAATGATGGTGTTCTTGAAGTATACGTTTTGTAAAAAGAGTATGAAGTTGAAAGCAGTATTAGTTTACAGTTTCTCTCATTTTTTTATTTTATGGAAAAAAAGCAGCCTTGCTGAATCAGGGTTCTTTGGAAATGGTTCTGTAACAATGCCCAAAGCGGATGAAATGGGCAATAGGACCGTGAGTCGGAGCGGCAGCCCACGCTGGCTGCAGTCGCGTTCCTTGTTGCGAAGGTTCCGAGGCTCTGCTCTTGAACCGTCTGCAAAACAGACATTGACTTCTTGCAAAAGACAGCGCTGCAAGCCTGAAATTTAGCAGGGGTTTTTGGCACCGTTCCATACAACGTTTTGCAAACATTGGCAGATGTTTTAGAAATAAGGGAGAACGCAAAACAACATGTGGTGCGCGGAGGTGACACTTCAGAGGAATTGTATGCACAGAAGCCTCTGCCCCTGGACTGCAAGTTGTAGTTTTGGTCTTCGGGTTTTTTCACAAATTTTAATTCAAAAATTATTTCGTGTTTTAGAATTTCAGTTCCTGTGTATCTTTGAAGCTATAAATATGCCAGCATTGTAGAAGATTTAACAAAAGTTGCTTTCTATCCTGCCAGTAATATGTAACTGGGACAATCTTATTTTTTTAAAGCAATGTACTAAAAGAGAAGCAATTTCTTGCCTAAGTCAATAAGATAAAGCAAACTATGTAATCAGAAGCTTGTTTTTTAAAATAACTGTGTAGACATGATACCAAGACACATTTGTGTGAATTGCTTTTACTTCCGAGATGCGGATTTGGCTGGACAAATTACATGACAGACAATGTGGAATTTGGAAACTGGAAACACCGTCTTGCTTGCTTCGGCCCATCATAAGCAGGCTTACCCACTTGGAAAGCAGGAGATTAGTTCCATTATAAATGAACTTGGTGTTTGACTTACACGCTGGTGATGCCAGGTTTTATCAGTGGACTTACTGCAAGTTAAAAATTCCCTGCTTTCAGCTATGGAGTGTCTACGCGCAGCCTCCTGCACCTGCCTGCAACCTGCAGGAACAGCAAATAGCTCCGAAAGGGGGAGCAGCCAGGCACGGCTGGCCCCGTCCCCTCGGCTCTAAGTGAGGCTCAAGCACGCGCGGACCATTGAGAGCCGCTCTTCTAACCCATCCGCTGAAACCTGCAGTGCTGGTGGTTCCCCAAACAACTGCTCCAAGGCAGCCTGATGCCCTTTTAATGCAATTCTTCCTTGCTGCAAAGGAGCAGATCCTGCAAACCTTGATAGATGGGAAGAAAACCAGATATTGGCCTTCGTCGCAGTAGCTTTTTATACAGTTGGGGGTTTTCCCCCCACGCACACTTCCTACCACTTCTCTGCAAAGCTGTTCCTGTCCTCTGGACTGCATCCAATTCGCTTACGCTGCATTGAGATGCTGTGCCCAGAGCTGCCAAGGGACTGACTGCACCTGTGGCCGCCCCCCGCCGATGCAGCCTCTCAGGTCTGAAAAGACTCGCCGTGCCCACAGCGTCTGTGCTGCAGTAGCCCTGTGTCGCTGCCTGCCTGGTTACGACAATTCCCAAATCCTTCCCGCAGTGCTGCTTCCCCTCTGGACACGTGCTTTCCACTCTGTAAGTATGTTCCATTTCACTCTTTCTCACTTGAATTGTGTCTTTATTTGTTGTTGAGCCACTCTTCTCCTTCCTGGCCTTTCCAAGCCCCTAAGTGAGTTCTGATGGGCTTCTGATTTCCTGCACTCTCTTCCCTTGCTCAAGAAGGTAAAGGCAGACACAGGAATGAATTCTGTAATTTCTAATTCCAGTGCAGAATACACAGTGTATCTCACGCACTTCTTTTTTAACCAACATTGTACCAGCTGGTGATAGGGGTAAAATTTTTATCTAACGGTAAGCATGTGTCTGTTGCTTCCCTCTCCCCTTATTGTCACCTTTAGCTACATTTGCAGTTTTCTTCGCTGCAGGAACCTTGGAAGAACTGCATATTAAAAGGGGAATTTTTTTTCTATCTCCACCAGTGTAAGAGGGAGTATCTCAGGCTGCCACAGAAGCCACACAAAAGCAGACTAGAGCCCCTGAGGTCAAGTGCTGATGAGAAGTTCTGATGACTTCTGCCACCTCCGCAGATTTGCCTCATCCCACAAATCAAATGGGAACACTCCGGCCGAGGCTCTGCCCAGCGTTGCCTGCTGCCTAAACTTTGCCAGCCAGGTAGGTCAAGATCTGCTGTCCACTGCTGCGGGTTTTCGTTCAAATGGAACAAGTGAGTACGGGACCGGCCTGATGGGCACTCCCACAACTCCTGTTTCAGGATCCAGAATGGATCATTGCCTTCTTTTATTTCATTCCATCTCATTCATTCTCTTACAATAAAAATTCAGAACTATGTAAACTTAACCTTACTAGTTTCAATTTTCTGGTCTTCTCTCGCTCCTTCCTGTTTCTCTCCCTGCCTTCCTCATTTTTCACCAACTTATTACCTTTTGTAGAAACTACTGTTTTCTTTCATTGTTTTTGTCTGAATTTAGCAGGCAGAGATAACTAGCTACTGTGACACACCAAGAATTAGGTTGTTTTCTTCTACCAAACTTCTGCTTTTAGTAAAGTATTTCATTCCTGAAGAAGGCCTGTCTCTCCCATGAATATAATAGTAAATGTATTTTTCCTCTATTTTTTTCTCTTTGATTTTTTTTCTCTTGCATTTTTGTTCACCTCTACCTTTGTTCTTTCAATTTCATCCATCACATCTTAAGTCATCTCTGTTTTTCCCATGACACTCCTCTTCCCTCAGCTGTGTGTGCATTGTAGTTCCCCACACACTGACTTTCTCTCCTTGTCATATAGGGAGATTTTCTACTTTGCCCTGTGAGACCACAAGTGCTTTTTTGCTATGGCTGATCTGATTAAAAGAAAACTCAAAGTAAATAAGAAATCTACTTATTTTTTGCTTAAGAACTAATAGCTTACAATGTCTTCCAGTACAAAATGAATATATAAATAAATGGGACGCTTCTTTTCCTGAAGTACGTACATAAATTCTGTTATGGGCTCAGAGGGAGGAATTTTACTGGAAGTTAAGTTCAAATTAAAATACAAAAACGCAGAAGTCCTGGATGTTAACAGTCACCTCGAGCGATGGCACTGCACCGGCCCTCAGCACTCTACAGACAAGAGGTCAGACGGTTGGAAGTGCTACTGAATTATCCTGAACTATGTGCTGCTCCGTTAGCTGGCCTCAAAATGCATCTGGCATCCTGGGTTTGGGAAACCGGAATGAAAACGTTGCTAGCTGTTGGAATAACAGAACAAGGTATTAAGTACTGATGCTTTTATTGATTTAAAATTGGATAGAATATTTCTGTTATGTTTTACAAAGTAACATTTTAAGTTGGAATTTTAAAACTAGTAAATTAACTCAGTAAACTAATGAGGATACTTTGGGGGATGAGCAGTAATCTATGCACACAAGCAGAACAGCTGTTTAGCACTTAAGATTTGATCAAGCATGTAGTAAAACTCTGTGAGAATCCATCATATCTTAGCATTGCCAAACACGGTAAGCTTATGTAATTTTAACACTTAAGCACTGAAAAATACTATTCTTTCAGACAAATACTCTGTATACCCATGAATTTGGAGGAAGTTGTAGTTGTTTAAAACAGACTGGAAACAATATAGTCCGTATGAACACCATCTATCAGCCCAGCTCCATTGTTATGAACAAACCAGCAAGGAATGTCAACGCCGTGCTCAGGATCCCTTCTGTAATCCTTCTGCCAGCCCCTGAAAGGGAAAATACAGGCATGGAAGTATTGAAACAGAAACTGCACTTTGACGAGGTAATCTTTCCTAAGTCTTTGCTAAGGACTTAATTATTTTGTACCTTGTTACTCTCAGCTCATTGTTTTTAATAATCATCGTGGCATCCGGTTTCTTGGGATCAGACCCAGGATGAATTTCAAGTATTGTGAAGTCAATGGTGTGGAAAAACTGTCCTAAAAATTGAAGCAAAAATAACCATTTCAGGCATGTTGCACATATTGAACCAGAAACAAACCAAACAGAAACTCCAGAACTTCTACATTCCCGTGCTGTTTTCCACATTCTCTCATGGCTTTAAACAGATAAGCAAACACCAAGTTTCGTGCAAGGTTGAACATATGCCTATGGTATTACTTACTTTTTATAAACCAGAATTCTATGCATATCATCTGCATGTAAGTTCCAACTTCTGAGTGCACAGTAAAATTAGTCATTTCTAGATATCTTCAAGTTATCTTCGCTTTGTGTCTTGTCTGTTCAGTCTATTACATCGTGTCCAAGTCTTTAGCTTTTTTTTTTTTTTTTTAATCAAATAATGCATGTGTCGCGCTCTGAAATTTTTGGATGTGACTATGCTCAGAACAAGGCCAACATCTAAGGAATTTTGACGCTCCTTCTAGGATTAGCTTTCACACACTTTTGCCCTGTCTGGGCTGGTGCAGGATGCTGATGGTGCTTTGAGTGCTCTGATGAGCACAGATTTTAGACTAATTAGTGAAGTACAGAGGCAAAATCAAAGATGATGAAAATAGCAATGTGTAAGTCAGTGAACCGTAACATGGCGTACCCACATGTCACCTGGGCTTTTGCAATTTTCTTCCTACTTACAATTCATACCATAGCAGAATAACTTCTGTGTAGAGAAGTCCTTTAGCCTGAGGAGACTGCCACAGGAAAGCATAAATATCATTCCATCCTTATTCTGCTCTTTTTCTGTTTTATTACAGCATTTCCCATGACGTATGGACCTAACGTGTGCTACCAGATACCTTGGCTCACTCTCCTCAGGCCTCAAAGTGTGTACCAAGACTGAGAAGATTAAGTTCGTTATTTTCCACAATGAGTAAACTTACTGACTCAAAATGAATGTTTGCTGCCCTTGTCTGATTTTGTAAATGAAAACTGGAAGGCAAGGGAAAACAGCTGCAATCTCTGATTTTCCAACAGAGAATGCACACCACTATGCTGGCAGAAAACAGGATTCAATGGGGTAAGAATTTTGATCCCTGAATTACCAACTTTGCTTTTTACTAGAATAAAGAATATTAGGTAACATGAGGAAAATCTTAGACGATACAAGGCATTCTGTGATTTTAATATATGCTAGAAAATCAAGATATACCTTATATACCTTAAAAACTTCTTTTCTTACAAGGATGCCCTAACTGAGATTTGGCAAATTTTGACTAAACAAACACATGTATTTTCCCAGAGGGCTTGTACTTAGGAGAAAGGTGATGAAGATGAAAAGAGAGATCAAACTATCCAAGAGGATGGAGGAAAAGTAGAGCAAGAAAAACAAAAAATCTGTAGTGGGATTTAGGAAGATAGAGGTTTAAAGATGCCAGTGAGGACAACGGATGGTAGTGATTTCAGCAGCAGCAGAGGAATTTAAGAAAAGATAATGCATAAAGTCTGAGCCCAGAATATTTTCTCAGAAATCTTATTATGGCAAATCAATGTCATCTCAGTTTCTTCCACTATCTCAGTTCAGAAAGGCCAGGTACAAGATTGGGTCTACAAATTATGTAGCCTCAAGGAGACAAACATGGAAACACTAAATGAAGTCATACCTAATAATCCATGGGTCTGTTCAGACAGTTTATCACTTTCCAATGTATACAGTCCTAGGAAATCTTGGTGGAGAGGATGTTTCTTCCATACTTGGTGCAAAACAATAACAAATGAGGTACCACTGTCCATTTTGAGCACTAGATTTTTCTTCCTGTTAATTATCAAAGTTAAACTGAGGAAAAAAGAAAAACTTGACTTAGGACATTGTGCTTCCCAGAGTTAACAGCAATGAGAAGAAATTTGAGAAGAAGAAATAGGTTCAACAAACAAACATGGCTTTATAAATTCCTCAGTGTCTTTTAAAATAGAAGTTTTCCTACCTAGTTTGGTCCCTGTGAATGTCTGTGTATTCACTGACAGTCCAAGACTCACTAAATCACACAGTAAAAGGCTACCTAGCCTTTAAACTTTTCAGCAAGACATTTCTACCAAACCTTGTCCTCTAACAGCGCAATTAATCACAGATGGATTAGTAGATATGTAGATAGAGCACCTCATGCTTGGTAATAAAAATGTTCTTGATAAAACCATCGCTTCCTTGCCTGGATGCTACCTGGCACCTTTTCCTTTTGTTTTTTAGAAAAGGCAACTCCTGAACTGTCTAGGTCAGGGCTAGGATAAAGAAGATTTGCTTCTGATTGTTAGTGATATCATCAAGGTGGTTGTAATAATAATAATAATAATAATAATAATAATAATAATAATAATAGTATGCTGTATGAATAACGGTCTTGCTCCAGTGCTCTTTCTGTTGCAGTGCCATGCTTTGAGAAGGTAGTCATTTTGTTCCAGGCACACAATGAAAATGTAAATGAGGAGAAGGAGGAGGAGCTGCTGCCCAGTCTTTTTCTAAACTTCCCTTTGCACAGGTACAAATGATTCTGTAACAGATAAATCTCACAAAAAAGACACCTGCTGACAGGGCAAAATATACCTATTCTATAAGTAGCCCAATTTCCATTTTTTTAAAATGGAGATTGTTTACAGCACATTATTGTGTCTTTGAAAGATTATACACTATGTCTAAAGTTACTCTTCAAGTATTTGCAAGACACTGTTGCATTAAGCACAATACTAAATCTAGTTCTACCTTAGTCATAGTAATAGAAAATCCTTCACAGAACAGAAAATTCTTCACTTACTTATTCCAAGCAGAGGAATTTACGAACAAAAAGAGGAGAATCCAGCAGGACTCGAATCAGTTTCTTTTGTATATTCAGACAACAAATCTTAAAAGTCTATTATTGATCATCACTAAAAAAATGTAGAAAGTAACACAGGAGCCTGATATTATTTCTGTGAGCCTTACCCTTCTTGTTGCAAGGTGACTGTGTCAAGCCAGGTGAAACCTGTTTTTTCATTGCCATTCTGAATTGTGATCCTCTCAGGAGTTACTGTCAGTTTTAAATCCAGGTGCTTATTCGCAATGCCAAGTTTTCCAAAATACGTGGTTTGGATCTTTGCATCACTATTTACTCTCTTATCACCAATGAGTTCTCCATTTACTGTGATGCCTAACATAAAAAGGAAACATCAAGTATTGTTTTATAGATAGGACCTGATCAACTGATGTCAAGGAGTGTCATGGAAATTTAAAAACACCTCAAGGAAACAAATACGAGTTGAAAAATGGATCAGAATTACTTTTGCATGTTTCTGCCAAAGTAGAATAAAGCTCTTTGGGCTGTTCTGTGGATTTCCCCAGAGACAACAATCACTTTCTTGAGAAAAGTTTAATATTTCCTAGAGCACAGAGAGTCTGTGATAAGCACAAATAGCCTGCGTGACATCGGTCTCTCTTTGCCAGGTTTTCCATGAAATGGCAACCTAAGGCTTCTTTTATTGCTGTACTACTACTCACTGAGACAAATTATGTCTCTCGACTCTCACAGTGGTTTTCAAACAAAGTTGAAAAGTTCATTTTGCTCCAAGAAGTGAAAACACAGTCATGGTAATGGTACCCTATCACAGCAACAGTAAATCCTACTAACGCTGCTGGGGAAAAAAAGCTTACACAGTATTAAAGAGAGAAATAGTCTTTAAACATAAGACATTTTAAGTATCCTGATTTACTGTATTTAAAAAAATTAAAAGCTCACCTGTAACTGGGTCATTTATTAAATTTAACACAGCACCTGGGTTTTCATTGATATTGAAACAAATGGCATCATCTTTTTGTGGCACCGATATAATGAAGTGTGGATCTCCATCGACTGCAAAGGCAAATAGCTGGTAATTTGTACAGTGATACACAAGTTCAAAGTGCTGCACGAAAGTTTAATGCTATGGCAGCGGAACTGCTGATGCTGGGGACCAGCAGGAACGGGTCCCAGCCCAGCTGTATGCCCAGCTTAGTCCCACCCGTCCTCCAAAGGAGCGGTGGGGGTCCCAAGGAAGCTGCTACCATGTCCCCAAAGTGAACTATGTTCTTCTTCCCCTTATCTTTCCCAGGTACGTGGTGTATACTCTGTGCCTCTTTTGAGCACTGCAAAATGTGGCACGTGGATGGTAGGTTCAGGATGGCCACCTCTAAGTGCTTATCTCTGAGGACCATGAACGTACTACTGAGGGAGGAAGCTTGCTTGAATAGAGAACAGGCAGTTATCAGCACAAAGCCTGGCAGTGGGAAGGAGGACTAAGAAAATGACCATATATAATCTCAGTGACTTGATCTTTAAAAAAATTTAGAGATTTTTAAAGTCAGTTAAAATGCTAGTCCCTTGGAAATAAAAAATGACTGCTTTTTGTGGAACAGAATTAGCTAAAAGACTCATAAGAATTGTGCAATTTGGTCTTAAATACCCTCTTCTGTTTTCCTTCTAAGCAGACCCTACTCAAATTACTCACCAGAAGTATGCCATGTGGGCTGTGCTGTAAGTAAGTAATGTCGTTGTGGAGCTGCACAGAGTAAACAGAAAAAAAAAATAGAAAAACTCACATTAAAATGGAATATTTACATACTATCTGCGCAGTAGATGTGAGATGTCAGGAAACTAATATGCTAAGTAAATGGCTAATTCCATCCTAGTTTTTAAAGCATATAGTCCATGGAATGACAGTTTGTGCCCCTTTTGAATCAAGCAAAAGTTCAGGATAAAGACAGATTTCTCTTGTAGTCTAAATTGCTTTGAGGGTTTCCACAAGGCCCAGCTAATATAACTGTAGGACACAAATGTCTCAGACTTAAGGATTAAGCTGTCTATCAGCAAATAAATGCAACATCATCCATTGAAATCTTTTGAGATTTTGACATTTGTTTTTTTTTCCAGAATGACTTTAACTCTTTTCAATGAAGACTTGAGAAAACTATAGAGACAGAGATCGAGACAGACTGAGACTAATCGCCAGAGCAAAAACTTAAATTTAACTCTCCCATTTCCAAGATTGCCCAACCAGCAATCTGAAGGGTCAGTTGCTGTCTGTCTCTCTCTTGAATAAAACAGTTTCTTTTTATATAAGTAACTAAACATATTAATTTAGCCAGAGATGCTGACATCATAGTCCCTTGCTTTATATAATTCCAAAGGAGATGCAAATTCAGGTCCATCCTCTGTATTTGGAAAAGAGCTTTCAGGAAAAGATGGTGGTTTAATGAACTGGCATTTACTCTTTAAAAGCTGTTTAGCTGAAACTTTTTTATCTCGAATTGTTCAATCTTTAAATGTGTTTTTAGCAGTGAGCAGCATTTTGGCAGTATTGTTAAAATACAGTTGTAAACCCAGAGAAGGCAGTTTCTATCTCTCTGGTAATTTCATTTGTCTGAGTCAATTTCCTTTGATAGATGCTGTTTCATTCAGAAACTTAAACTCATGACTTACCCAGGCTAACAGCTGTGACAGCTTGCGCTGTGAATGAAACAAAATATTATTTCAGAGGCTAGAAAGAATAAAAAACAATCTCTCCCCCTTCCACCAAAACCACCTCCAAAATCTCGTAATTATGTATACATTTCTAAATATTTAAAAAACTGAGTCAAAACAGATTATTCAGTATTGCAACAAAATAAATGTCATGAACAGGCAGACTTTTCAGCAAAAATGTTACTTCTCCAAAGGCATGAGGTTTGCTCTGTAAGGGGCCAGGACAACCTGTTTGTATCAGATTCCTCTGTGCCATCTTGTTCTAAACTGTACTGCTGGGCGGTCAGTAAGATTTACCCACCTGCCCCCA
Source organism: Aramus guarauna (assembly GCA_013400195.1). NCBI lineage: Eukaryota > Metazoa > Chordata > Aves > Gruiformes > Aramidae > Aramus > Aramus guarauna. The sequence goes on along the minus strand of VXBL01005648.1, from coordinate 170,206 downwards.
CATTTTTCTAGTCTTTACTCTTTTTACATCTGAAGCTCTGGAGGGGTGGCTGAAGACAGGGTTTTGTGCTGAAGAAGCAGGAGTCACAGAATCAGCAAAGCCATCTCTGTATGAGAGACTGCTACGCACAGGTATCTGGGCGTCAACAGTGGAAAGCAACTTAGTTGTACTGGGCCTGAATTTTGTGATGGTGGGATGCTGCAGTTATCAGAGATAGGAGGAACCACACTGAAAACGGTATTTACAAACTTTTCCGGCTGAAAAGTTTTTAATCTAGTTATAACACAGTTTTGATTTATTCACCAATAACTTTATGAAAATATTGCATCCTAGATCAAGTGAATGATGCAGGAAATCCATCTGTAACAAAAATATTAAGTAAATTTAATAAGAAATGCACATACCTTCAGCTGTTACCACAGGCAGGCAAGAAGTAAAAGGAAGAAAAAGAGAAATTTACAGTTTCAGTTGTATGACTAAACAGGAAGGATTCTGACCCTGTTAAAACATATTCTAAAAAAAAAAAGAAATTTAAAACTGTTTGACAATTGAACCAGGTATCTTCAATATTTTACAATTCCATTTCTTCCCAATGATACAACTCAGTATCTGTAGATCAAACAGAAATACACTGAAAGTAAAAAGCTGTTATATGGGGCAGCAAAACTGCAATTAATTATGCATATGCCAAGAGCACTATTAGTAATTGTTTTATTGTTATGCAACTGCCACAGTGCAAAATGTTCCTTACTGGTTTTACTCTTTTCTGTTTTTTTCAAGGCATTTGAATCATTCTGTTAATACTGGCTGAGTCAGTAATCTTATTTGTGAATCTAGATTCTAGGGTGTGTGCAAATTATTTTCTTATACAGCAGCAGTGTTTTGAGTATTTTCTCCTACAATTTACTTGGGAAGAGATTCAGAAAAGGGCCTTTGTACAACAAGTACCTGGAAATGCAAAACAAAGAGCCGAAGATCACTCTGAGTGGATGCCACTTCTGTCAGATGTTTGAGTAAGTTTTTCCATCTTATGGAGTCGGGTACAGTGACTTTGAGCTGAGGCTTTGAGCAGCCTGGGCTAGTGGAGGGTGTCCCTGCCCATGGCAGGGGGGTTGGAACTAGATGGGCTTTGAGGTCCCTTCCGACCCAAACCATTCTGTGATTCTATGACTTTAAAGTCTACAGCTGTATAATGACTTGAATGTTAAATGAAACATGAAATGTTCTTATGTCGGTATCCCATTATGATAGGTAAGAAAAATAACGCAAAAACTTTATCAGCAGAATGCCTGAAGAATTATTCAGAATTGAAGGGCACTTAGCAATTCATTGTTTTCAGGACTTACTTCAGCTGAAAGGAAAGCCCGCTAACCTCCAATAAGCATCTCTGTTATGCTAAATTGCCTTAAGTTACCATGCCAAATTCAGGAGCTGAGAGAGGTTTTCATCTGGAAGCCAGCAGAGAGCCCACACAGAGCCTGGGCGGAACTTTTTGGGATGCTAAGCAAAAGTTTTGGGAAAAAATAATGGATGCAAATCGAAGAGATTGAAAAGCCTCACAAGAGGTTGGTCAGACCTATTGAATGTGGCAGAGACGAGGATGGCCCGAACAGCACAGAGATGAGGGCAGGGTGGCTTTGGGGTGCACTGAGCGGGTAACATTTGTCTTACTTCGCTAAAGAGGAATAGAGTCAGTTTGTTTCACACAGGTTAAACAAAGAGGCTGAACTCTAGGAAAGTACACTGTGTTACTGAGCACCGAGTTAATGATTAGCCAAAGTATCAGAGGAGTTGAGAACAAATTGTGCACTTTCAATATAATCGCTTCTCTTTCTGCAATATATATGAATACTGTGTTTTACAGATGTAATCTCCATCTTTTAACAACCTGGTGTATCCTGCACAAGAAAGATCTCATGCAAATTTTCCCTTTCTATGTAGAAGATGTTACTCCATCTATCCCTAAACTGAAGTACATAGAACAATAAAGGACGAAGCAATGTGAAAAAAACTGAATATAGCTGCATTAGAAATGATTAGAAATGATTAGAAATTATTAGAAATGAGAAAATTAGAAATTAGAAAAGATTAGAAATGCTTCTTGGTTTGGGGTTTTTTTTTTTCAATGTCATATTTTATATATCTAGCTTAAAATACATTCATTTTGAATTTATAGTATTTTGCTTGTATGACTTAGTAATGAAGGATGGTTTGATGGAAATGAGCTTTACAATGAAAAGTAATTTTGCATAAGCCATACATGTGCGAGGCTTGGAAAGTAGATTTTTTGATACACGATTAAAACTGTGCCCACATGAAAGCCTTTCTTTAGGGGAACATCAAAGTAACACTTGGCTTCTCAAATAAAGTAAAATTGTGAAAATGTCTATACCTTCAATGGGTTTATCAGCAATCCCATCTTGATTGTTATAGTCTTCTGGCTTTGTTACCACCATGGATGTCAGTGGTGTTACAAACTTGTATTTTAGTGAGAGATCCAGAGCTTTGGCTGTAAGATTCTCTTTTTCTTCTCCTGTAGCTGCAATGCTGAATACAGATAGAAACTCCTAGCATCAATGATTGCTAAATTACTCACCAAACTCAGGATTAAATATTCTTCTTTAAAATGAAGTCATTTCTCTGCAGCTAATTTATGAATAAGGAATATTTGTTACAGTCTAAGAACACTTCTGATTCCACTGGATATCCAAGAAAAAGGCAAAACTGTGCTTTATATTTGCAATAACTTAGAAATTGTTTAATTTGTAACCTGAAACAGGAATACTGAGGTTGAGGGGAGAATAGGTTGGGGGATTTTCCTTACTGTTTTTAATGCTTTCCCATTGCCACCTCAGTGTGATGTGAATTTCAGCACCAGTCAGATGGCTTAACAGGCTCAGATATAATTACCGTTTTTCCAGAAGTTGTTCAATGGTGAGATAAGCCCAGAGCCTTTCAATGTAATCTCCAAATATGTATTCTTGTTCTTGCAAAGCTTTAGCTGTTTGCTCAGCATCTTGTTGTGTAGTATATGACAGAGCATCCTTAGCCTGTTAGGAAAAAGAAAATTCTCTGTATCATAAGCATCCAGGGACTTCCATAACCTCTCAAAATCAAGACCTTCACACCTAAAAATCTTATTAAATTGAAAAACAGTCTGGTCCTACAGAGCACTTGTCCAGGAAATTGTCAGTGTTGTGTGAGGATCTTTGTTCCGTTGCTTCTCTGAAGGTGAGTAGTGTATGCTATGGCACATAACACAGTTTCCAAATTCATGTGGCATTTCGTTTCATTAGAATTTGGCTACTCAGGATTTAAAGAGCTTTGATTATGACACCAATTTCATATAGGAACATGTTGAAGCAGAGCTGCTGGATAACTTACTAATAATACATTATTTGTATTTGAAATATACCTAACTGCATATATTTAATAAACCACAGTGCATGTGGCATATATGCAGTTCACAGTATTTATGGTAACATCATCCATAATATGTTTGTGTGGTGTTTATTCAATATTAGGGGCAAATAATTTTACAGAATCCAGATCTGGAGAGGTATCTAGATCACTTGGTTCATATTAGACTTCTATTTTAAGAGGCAGACATTTCATACTCAGCTGGCTTATCTATCAGTTTTCTTCACCCAGTGAAGACTATGGTGTTTTTTAACACTGAACATTTGGCTTCTGAAAGAACCAGGTGTAGGGTATTTAGAGACTAAACTAAACTAAATAAAATAAAACTGTTAGCAAAGCTAATCCAGTCACACTGCACAAAGCTGTTGACCCCAGTATACCTGAGTGAGTTACACAAGTAACTTTCAGTTTTAAAAGCAATGACTTTGGTGCATTTAGTTTCTTACATATGCTGTAACACATCCTGTTGCTGAGGTAAAAAAATACCAGTAACTATTTTAAGTATTGCCAGCTTTGAACATTCAGACATTTTGCATGCCTTACTTCAGTCAAAGAAATCCATACTTACGCCTTCACCTCGCACATCTACAGTCAAACTGTTTTGGTTGTTGTCTATAAAGCGCCCAGCCACCACAATCTCTGACCCATCATAGAAATGCTTAAAACTGCTTTTAGTTAGGTCTGATATTTCATTTTCTGGGTAGTTTAACTCCACATCTGTGAGCATGGGATTTGACACCTCATCATAAAACCCCTAAAGGATTAAAAAAAAAAAAAAAAGGAAAACATTTAACTATCACTGTTTCTCTAATTCATAGGAAGACCTGTACCCAGAAACATCCTGCCATTTCAGCAACGAAAACTAAAAGTGTATTTTAGAAGAAATATTTAAATATTCAGTGTAATCTCAGATTACAAGGCCTAAAAATCTACGAATAATGGAAATGAGAAAGGACATACAAACTCTTCAGTCTCACTAAGAGAGCAGAAAAATATCCGAGAACAACATGCTGTGGATGATGAGTTCCATCAACGTTAATCAAGAGGGATCCCAAGCCTCCACCCATTTGACATAAATAAGTTTCTAGAACTATTCCCTGCAGAGACTGAAATGACAACGTAAGCCAAAGGAGACTAGGAATTTCATTTTGGCAGAGCTTGCAATGAAATCTAGTATTTAAATTCTTTGGTGAATTTTTCGAATGGCTGCTGTTGGTATGCAAGAAGTAAAAAAGAACAGCTCTGCACTGCCTGTACCTGTTCTCATGCCTTATACGACTATAAAACGCTTCAGAAGTATGGTAAGATACACCTGCTTGCATTAAGTGCCTAAAGAGAGAATATCATCCTTCTCTTCCCTTGACATGACATTAACTACATGGTCTGTGAGGTATGGGAGATATGATGACTGCAGCAATTTTGCTGCACACCAAAGTGGCCTTCAGAACCATGACTTGTGTCACCCTATGCCAAGTTTTGAACCCCCTTCTGTAGCCCACAGTATCTCCTTTTTACTGTCCTTCCACTTCTGGCTTATGTAAGGGAAGGAGAGAATTAAATGCAACTAATATTCTGATTACAGAAGACTCTTTAGTATCTCAGCACAAGATTATACTCTGGGATTTTGATTACTTCAAAATAAGAATGTCTGTATAGTTATCTGAATTAATGTATCGTTTAAGTGGTCATTACTGTACCTGAAGCTGTAAAGCTGCATCAGAGTCAGGATAAATCCGACGTGCCAATCCTTTATTCTCCAGCGCCATCTTCTCCAAGAAGCTGTAGTCAACACCATAGCCAAAACCAAGATTGTATAAGGGATATTTTCCTTCAATGGCTTTTTTTACGTGCTCCTGAATGTCCTGAGTATTTGATATGCCTGCATCAAACCAGAAAAAGGTTGAGTTTTCTTCATAAATCAGTAAAATTATCACAAAATGAAATGTGGCTAGTCATGGTTGGATTTCTTAGGAGGCATTATAAAAAACTTGCTTTACTACTATGATGCTGGTATAGTAGCATTTAAATCATGAAAACATCCAGAAGTCAAAGATGGAGGCCAATTTTAACTGGGCATTTTTTTGTTAGTTAATTCACTCTATTATTCCATCCAACACAAACTTACCTACATTTGGTTGGCCATCTGTTAACATGATAATTATAGAAGCGCTTCTCTTGGACACAAGGTTTCCTTCATGAGCAGCATTCAGCATATCTATTCCCCTCATTATACCACCATGTAAATTTGTCACTGCAAGGTAGAGACAGAAGTTTGGGTTCAGCACAGACAGTCAAAAATAAAGGCCCATTTTTCACTGGAATCTGTCAAGAATTCATTACAGTATGAAAATGAAATATTTGGGTTTGCAAGCAGGGGGATGTTTAGTCAGAAAAGTACCTGGACTTTGGAAACATAAGGAAAAATAGATGTCATGTGCTGAATAAATTTCAACTTTAGGAGTCTTTCAGCAGCAATTAAAAAAAAAAAAAAACCAAGCTGGAGCATTGTGTTCACAGGCTGAATTGATAAATTAACTTACACAACAACCTATTGGTAAGTCCAGTAAAGTACTTACTGCCTGCAGTGTCAATGCTCCGAACAAACTTCCTTGCTTCATCCAAATTCTCAGGACTGGCCTTGATTAATGTTTCTTTCCAGGTGTGTACTTCACTACCAAACAGGATGAAGTTGAAGAAGTCATCATCTTTAATGTCATCTAAGATTTTCAGAAGTGCTTCTCTTGTCTATAGGACAAAGAAATTTAAATGTACGGTTCAACATTTAACAGAACAGGTACTTACAGTTTTTACAGGGTTAATCTCTCAGCATTTGGGTATTTCTACCTTTTACACAATATGTCATGCAAAAATTCTGAGCTTGTTCTGCCCTTGCCGGTCCCTGTGTCTATTTCAGAGTAACTGGAGTGAAGTCAGCCAGTTGCAATTACATCTAGTAAATCTTTGTAACTGAGAGGAAAATCAGGTCTCACGTCATGGATTATTGCTTACACTGAGGTAAGCTGGCATGGCAAATTGAAAGTGATGGGAAATGGGTAGCTACAGGTTGGTGGAGAAGCTCATACACAAGCAAGCTTGGATATTTTGATACAGCAGCAAAACCTGAAAATTCTGAGCATTAGTTTAGAATGAGCAGTCCCAACTATGAAAAGACCTGCCCCTTCGTCGAGGAGACAGAATGAACAACATAGATCATGCACATAATAGTGTATGCACATTTTAATTTTGGAACTGTCCGCTATACATGACAGAACTCTCTGGAAATGTTGATATTGAGAGTTTTGAAATGATAACATTTATGAGTAGTAAATATAGCCTGAATGTATAGAATTTTATTCTGCAGTATTGCTTCAAATTAGTACTTATAGTACTGAGCATTAGAGAGGTCACAGCATAAAACCACTTGGTATAGCTTAAGCAGCATATATGCACTATAAGCCATCACGTCCCTTCCATCATAAGAGGCTTTTCCGTTGGGACTCTATAGCAAATGTAATAAATTACCTGTTGTATTTCTCTTCCAGACATTGAGCCACTAATATCTATTACAAAAATAATATTCTTGGGCAACTTTGGAAGATTTGTTGGTGCAAAGAAGTGTACAAAGTAGCCATTGACAATCTGAAAAATAAAAGGTAAAAAAAAAAACCAACAAAAAAAGCTTTTGTATTTTATAAAGATAAAATGGATAAAAAAGAAATTACTTTTCTTTAGTCTCTAGCCTCTGAGTGGACTAATAGACTTTAATGGCCCTAACCAATCTCAGCTCTGTTCATGGGCCCAGGAGCTTCATTTAAGTGCAAGCCTGAGCCTTTAGTACCTGCTCAAGCTACACTGTAAGGATACCCGTCTCCAGCTGTGCCACAGCCATACCTGCTCCTGTCCATGGACTCCACTGATCTGGATCCCACCCTGCAGACTGATTTCCCACCTTGACCTTGGGCTGCTTCATCACTACAAACTTGCCTGATGACCTGGACTCTCAGCTGACTCTGACTACAATCTCTGGGTCTGCCATGCTCAGGTACTGTGGGGAGTGGGCTCGTGGCTGGGGAAGCCCTTTTGCTGTCACACTCAGCTCCCTGTCCTTTAGGGAGCAGCTGGCCCTCGCTGCACCTTTGCCATGCAAGCTAAGCTGTTCAACAGTTCAAAATTTTCAGCTGTCAGATTTACCTGCAAATTATCTGGAGTTGTTCTCTTCACATCATACCTTACAGTAAAATCCCCATCCAAGACAGACTCTGAGCAAGTTGCACAGGTTCGCTGCTGATCAAGGGTGGGCTTGAAAGAGATATGTCCCTGAAAAGAAAAGCCTTCATCAGAGCCTTAATAGCTGGAAATTTTCTACAGAACACAAAGAAGTTTGCATTTTTGTAAAGCTAGTATATTTATATACACAGACATGAGAATAACCTGTTTTATCATGTTAGGTATTAGTTTGTATCCATATGTATTTATATATTTATTGAAGGATAACTGATATGTGAAGGCTGCTCTCTAGAACTCGCTTCATATGTTTACTTCCCCACCTTCCTTGGTTCAGCCCTCTGCTCTGAATGGGACCTTTGATAAGGCTGTTGGGCAGTCTGCGTCTTAGGAATTCTACCACCTCCATACATGAGAAAACTACTTGTCACTGATTCAGTTCTTCTGTAAGAAAAAGTCTTATCGGTACGCAGGTTTCCAACTGCTGCTGTGGGACAAGGCCTACTAGTTTGGGTACCGTACCCTGCTAACATCTACGTGGCTTCTGAACTGTGTGGAGGTGGCCTTCAATTTGCTAGCTTGGAATTTAGAGCTCATTTGCACAGACAAGCCTTTACAGCATTTTTCTCTATTTTTTTTCCCCTCTCACCTCCATTGCTAGCACTGACGTTATTATTTCAGAATTATAACCATAATAAGTAAGTTATGTAATGCAGTAGTCATTATACCTTTTTCTCTGTGAAAGTTTTTTTAATGATATTTTGTAGATCATTGGTGATGAATGTTCCTTCTGCTTCCAGCTCAGTGATACCCTGGGGCTCAAAGATATTTACTTCAATCTGAAATATTAATTGAAAATTCATTGTCATTGATTATCCCACAACATATCACCTCAGCCATTTACAAGAGGATCAGCAGGCAACTACAGATGTAAAAGAGGGATTTTTGTAAAAGCAAAAAAAAATTACTTTTGTAATTCATAATAGCAGTCCAAATTCACACTTCTGTGGACACACCATCAGCGAAACAGGCCTTTTTTGCACAGAGAATTTAAAAATAATGCTAGAAAAAAATAAACCTTAATAGAAATATAACTTGTTTGAAAGCCAGATACTGGAACTTTGCAAAATGTTAATAAATAGTCAAGTCCTTCAAAAATATAACCCAGCCATTAGCTGTGAGCTGTGCCCAACTTCGACCTATATTTCAGTATGCCTTCTATTATAGTGTGTTTAAAATAATGCTGCATAAACTCTTATACATGCCAAGTTTTGTAATGAGTTTTACACAGCATTTTCTGGGCACACAAAGGAGAAAACTTTTGCCTTAGAGCTGGGTATTAGCAAGGCAGATAAGGAGTGATCAAAGACAAGTTTTGGCAGACAAAAGCTGCAGTATTCTAGAATGTGATGTATATAACACTGTAATTTAGGATGATATAGTTTCATGGTGGTGTGAGAAAGGTGTAGTTTATGCTATAAAGGCATTCATAAAAGCTATTAGTCTTCTATTTTACCCCAAGGCATCGTAATGGCTTTTCAAGTTTTCCATATATAATTTCTTTTGGAGGGTTAGTAGCTGAGCCAATTTGTCAGGCTTACAAATAAAAATCTGCACTAAAGCACATTGGATTACCAATGTGGTTCATTAGAAATATTATCATGGGCTTTTAGCTCACCTGTGAACCAATGGGAATAACCATGGTACTCCACTTTCAACAGATGTACAGAATTTCTCTTAAGTTACAGTATCCAATTTGATACAGTTTGCCATTTACCTCAAAATCTTTGACAAGCTGCTTCGGTTTTACTTTGATGAACATCTCATATTTTCCAAACTGTCGCTTTAGCAGTTCCTCATATGTGAGTTCAAAAGTGACTTTACTGGCTGCTTCAATGTTCACTGAGACAGTGAATTTTTCTGTTTTTCTTCCTGAAGCTCTGTATTTAAGCGGGTAAGAAAAAGAGTATCTTTATCCTCTTTCACAATATTTATTGGTTGGGTTGGTGGAGTATGACTTTCAAAAAGGAGTAAAACAAAGATGGGAATTTTGATCTATTGCTAAAATCATACTCAAACTATACAATTTATTCAAGTTTCCCAGGGAGTTTAATCCCAGGAACAGGTCATACAAAGGCAGTAAATATTGCAGAAACAGTCTTTCCATAATTGCAGATATTGCCTGTGTAGTCAGAAGTTATATTTCCTTTTTATAATTTACACTGCAAGAATTCTAACTTAATGATTGTTCTTTGGTCCTGTAAAAAACAAACTTCAGAAATATGCCAGACTAAGGTATTTCCAATCTCACAATTTGCTACAGGATGATGGTGTGGAAGCCACACAAGACATCATTCTTACTTGACAAGACCTGCAGTCTGTCCCTTTGAAACAGCCTTCTCATATTGCATTTTTGCAACTTCTTTTTCCTTTATAGTTCCAGGATAAGTGACACCATCAATTGTCCTGCAGATGAAAAAGTCTTAGTTTAGCTGAATGGTTTGCACTGATACATGAAAAGTTACTACAGACAATTCTATGTTTATTGATTGGTTTGCTAAAAAGCATTTTCAGGAATCTGATATTGCCAAGACTTGAGCGCTTTCACTGAAGTTAGTCTTCTCAGTGAATTTAGCTGGAATGAAGAGCTCTGTGCTTCGTACCTTAAGAGAATCTAAACCAATTTTTGCTCTGAATATGAATTAGATTGAAATTGGGCTGACAGCAACACTACTTACGCCTGCCGTATTCCTACACTTCAGCAGCTAGACCATCTCATCTCATCTAATGGCAAGCCGACTCTCTGTCCAGATGTAGCAGTCTACAGCTGAACATTTCATCCTTAGACTCCTTACACCATTAAACAGACATTTCTCATAGGAGATTCATCTCATCCTATAATAAAAGGTCTAGCATGCATTAAGAATAGTTTTGTCCTAAAAGCTACTGTTTCTTTTAACTGACAATAAAACAGGCATAGTGTGATTAGCACAGACAGATGTGCTTAAACTGAATTAAACCTCATAATGGTGTGAGAATTGCATATTATTGCAACAAAAGGTACAAATGTAAAGGAATAATTCTATTTCCTGCCTTTCATTCAAATATGATTTTAAAATGAAGAGATAAATTAAGCTATAATGCCATCAGGGAAATTAAATAATGGAACTTTTCTGGTTTGATAACACCAGAGTAAGTAGTATTTCTAAAAAGGTGAATGGATCTCCAGAGAAGATTCCCTGTTCCCTAAGGTCCATGATGATGAATAGAAATAATTTAAAATTAGTCATCGTTTCTATAGATGTACCAATGTTTGCCTTTCTCCAAGTATCTTGCATGTTAAGTTAATAGTACCAGAAAATCACCCAGGAGGCATTTAGAAATCTGTCAAATGGGAAAGTAAAAATGAACATTTGGGTTCAGTTTCTCCCAGCTGCTTTTGCACAGGTTTTCAGTCTTCTCTAACAATATTGTAAAGATTACACACATGCTGAAGTTGGTAATGAAGGCTGTCTTAGGGAGTTCAACATCGAAGAACACTTCTTTATGCACATTTCCACGATTGACGGCTTGACTGGTGATGACATTGTGGGCAAACCGGGAAGTTATTTTACTATCAATTTTCATGCTGGAGATTTCTATCCCATTGACAACCTGTAGATTGAAAAAGAAAATAAAATTAAAAAAAGAGCTAGCTGTTACATTGATGTCTGTGTTAATCAGACATAATTGTATTTTTAAAAAGAAATCATGGCAGGACATTCTATCACTCCAAAGCAAACCAGGAATGACCTTACTATAAGAACTGGAGCACAGCTGCGTTTCCTTGGATAGCTCTCACACTGCCATCACCATGCTATTCCACGCGTTATAACTATAGCCATTTTAACAAAATACTACCACCACAGCAAAGACATTGCCATTATAAGAATTGGGGGTTTTTCACTACTGAGACTGACTTTTGCTTATGGTTAGTCAAAGAGCACAACTTACTGCTGCCTCTCTCTATTAGCGACTGTAATTATCAGCTGAGTGGATGACTCCTACAGCAGGGATTTAAGTAGTCATCTTGTTTAAAAAAAGACCTAGACAATTCCAGATGGCTCCATATTCCATTTTATGTTATCCTCCATTTCCCCACAACAGGGCAATACTTATTTTGAGAGCTCAGGTATGAGGTTGCTGGAGACTATATGAAAGCATAGGTAACAACAGATGTGATGCCTTAGGCAACTCTGCAACAACAAGGTCTGCTTCTTGCAGCAAAACCAGCACAGGAAAGAACTTTGGAGTTTTTATGGTGGGCCTGATCTCTGGCTGGTTGATTAAGAAGGTCCCCAATGAAAGCATTTAAGCATTGCTGAAGTAGAGTCCAGGTGCCAAGTGGAATCAGCCCCAGAGATGAGGTCTCTTGCCTTCCTTAAAAGTAACTACAACACAAAATAAAACCAACATATAATGGATGTCTGCATGTCTGTTAGAGATACAGAGGTGACTTCAAACAACTTTGCTATTTATTCAAATACAAGGTTAAAAATCATTTGTTCATTCTCTTTCCTTCTCCAAGAGTTTCCATCAGACCTTGGAAAGGAAATGCCTAAAACAAGCAACTCTGGGCTACTCCCCTCATCAAACACACTTAGAAATATCATTTGCTCAGTCTCAACTCACAGAAACATGTTGTGAACACAGTAAGAATATTCTTGTCACTATAAATCTTTCTCAGTAGCCTGGACAAAACCAAGCCTTACTCACCAAGTCATTATCAGCATTTCGCTTCTGTAAAGAGAAAAACAGGGGGAAAAACATTACTAAGGTAGGAAAGCTGCATTTAGAAATAAATCACTTAGCACCTATGTAGTTCTCTTGTGCTTCCAAGTCCAAAGTAGTTGTCCAGGAGAAGGAAAGTTTGAGAAAGGTCCTCCTTAGAAAACTGAAGTAAATTTGAGGGAAGAGCAACTAAGGCATCTGAGGCAGGTATAATTAATTTGGTTATAGCATTCCTAGTTCTGGTGAATCTTTTGGTTTTCATTTGATGTTAGTGCACCTTAGATACTGTGGGTTTGAAAGATAAGTTAGCCTTTGAATGTTGTTGATTTTGTATTTTGCTCAAGTGGCACAAGAAGTTGTTATCTTCTTTTAGCTGAAAAACAATAATGGATCACCTGAGAGATGAGGGGAGAGTGAGAGGAAAAGAGGCTTGAATGCTTAGTGCCATTTATATTTAAATGTCATTGAGACTAAAGAATACACTAAAAGCTGCTTAATATGGCTTCCTTGAGTATAGGTTGGCTGTGTGGTGACATCAAAGTAAAAAAGGAGTATCTTGTCTTGACAGTGACATCTTTTTCTTGGGAATTCCTGTTTCTGGGTCCCGTGGTATATATTTTGTCTTTTCAAACTAGTTTTCCTTTGGAAGAAAAAAAGGGGTTTCTATGAAAGCATAAAAACCCCAGTTTGTGTGGGTTTTTTTCCAGTCATATACACATCCAAATTATCAGACAGATCCATCTGTACACTCTTTCAGACTTACTCCTAATTTTTTCCTGTTTCACCCTAATAGCCTCTCATTCTAACATGAATAGGTAAGATGGTAATTCAGCAGGGTTGCAAAGAGGAGAGGCAGTCACTATGAAAGGCTGCATAGAAATAAAGTGTTAGAACATTTTTTTGGCATATTTGCTCCCCCAGTAGGTGCAAATATTAGAAGCTCTACAAAAATACCATGTACTCTCTTCTGAAAGACAGAACAGGCTTCAAACATACTTACTGAATCACGTTAAAATAACAGCTTGTGTAACTCAATTCCCGTAAGCTCAGCTGCAAATACCTTATCTCTTTTGGCTCCAAGAGCCTCATGGGTCACATTTTGTGCAAGCACATTCACCTGCTCCTCCAAATAGAGGGGTAAAGACACAATAAAGTATCAAGTCAGATACAAATCAGATACGCATCTTGGGTACATTTAAGGCTTTTGTTACCTTTCACAGTTAGGAGTTTTACAGATTAGAAACTGAGGCACAGAGGGTTACTTTTTTGTTTATTTTGGAGTATTTTTCAAGACACTATTAAATCTATGGTAATGCAAAGTTTTTGGTGGGGAGGTTTCTCAACTTCTGTAAGACTCTGGCCAAAAAGTCTGTGTACATTTCTCAAGGTTCATCTCTCAAACTGTTATTGCCATACAGGTGATTTCTGTGTGTATGCCTCTCCTGTTTCATAAACCTATGTGGAATTTTTTTAATGCCTGTGTAGAGTATGCACCAATTAAATCTGTCCTTTCCAAAACTAAAATTATCTCTTCTATTTCTATACTGTTATTACGGCTAATCATTTCCCTTTATAAAACACGAGTTGAGGTATAGACCCTGGGAAATGAAAAGTTGGAAATCACTAAAATGTCATTTTGTTTGGTACAAACTTCTCCTTGTAGTGGAATTACCAAACAGTTTAAGAATACAAAAAAATACAAAAATGTGTTCTTTAGTTACAAATTCTGCAATTCTGACTACTGCCTCCTAAATTTAAAGATACTTTACCTGCATTTAATTTTTGCAGAATTGCTGTTGTGCACATTCTTTATTGGAATTATGGGTTCTACAGTAGTTTTGAAAGACGTCTGATTCTGTA
>VXBL01005648.1:131909-155892 GCA_013400195.1 Aramus guarauna | reverse complement strand
GGGGGGGGGGTACTCTGCTATTGTCATTGAAAAAGAAAATACAGAAAAATTTCTCAGTGAAAGGTATTAGTGTCTTCGTACTTCAACTGATCTTCAATGGAGATATTCAAACCCAGTTGGACATTGTCCTGGGCTACCTGCTCCAGCTGACCCCGATTTGCACACGGAAGTGGATTAGGTAACTCTGTGATTTTGTGATTTTTTTTTTTTTTTTATTCTTAATGATTCACTTGGATGTAGCTAGAGACCTCGCTAACATCAAGGTCACTTTATGCTAGTGGGCAGAAAGTGAGAGTGTCCCATTAAAAAATGTTATGCAATTCTAGACCAAGCTGAGATTTTAATATCTTCTACCTTGTGTAATTAGTTACTTGACAAAATGTTTCTACAGCATTTCCACATATAGCATTACCAGTTGCACCAATTATTAGAAATTTTTTTCAGTTGTGTAACAGTAACAAATTCTGCTTTGTTTAATGCTGTTTTGCTGTGGCAACAGCAATGAGTACAGGTGCAAAAATCTATAGAAATTGGAGAGGAAGAGCAGAGAGAAAAAGAAATTTGAACTCCCCCCAAAAACAGGGAGGGAAAAGAAGGCTCCAATTACAGTACTTCCTGAAAGAAGCCCTGATTTTACAGCTTGGGAAACTAAACCACAGCATGACTAAAAGATTCAGCAAAGACTGTACAATTAACTTGAAGTGACCTCTGGGAGCCCACACTACTGAATGAGGTATTTGCATGCATCCCTAAGGATTACATAGCAAAAATAAGGCATGAAAATTATTTCCAAATTTACAGCATTAAAGATTTCATCATCCCAAGTGATGCTAATTCGATATCACAGAGAAGAGACCATAATGCAGCTGAACTACGAAAATTAAACTCCCTTATGAGCTATGGAGGAGTCTTGCTGCTGCCAAAATGAGAGGGCCATAAAAGGAAGGCTGTATCATTGCTACTTGTGCTTTGAATGCTTTCAATATGTAGTTCTATGGGTAGTTTTTAATCTAGAAAAACTTTCCAACCATTAGTAGCTGCATGCATAGGAACAAAGTGCACAAGTGCACGTAGGGATCTCTGATTCAGATTTTTGTTCCATTTTCAGCAGAATTGGGTCTGCCAATTGTGTTTACCTGACTATGGCTTTAAAAGCAGCTTTGATAGCTTGAAGGTCATCAGCCACACAGACTTCCAGCCATGCTTCATCACTCCTCAATGGCATACTTCTTGCTCAAAGGAGCTAAGAGAGGGATGGGGACTGAGACCTTCACACTGCATAGCAATCTCCTCCATTTCAATCAAATTACATTTGCATAAAGTATATAACAAAACTGGGAGAATCAACTGACTTTTCTTTAGTGTTCTGCACGTTTGGATGGAGCATTGCACAGAGCTTTGGCTTTTTTTCCATTTAGAAAGGCTTTAGCATTGCAAGACATACAGAGAACAACAGGTAGTATGGTAATCAGGAGGAAAAAGCCACATTATATCGGGGCTACATAATGGTTAAATAATAAGAATCCGTGGCATCTCCAATTTGCAGCAATAAATCTCAAGCTGATTTGTAAAAGTTAGATCTGTTGTTATCCTGATTTTCAAAGAAAAAGTCTTGGCAAAGGCTAGAACCTAATCAACAGAAATTGACTGTAAATTGCTTTCTCGTGTTCTACCCACTAACCTCCAATGCTCCCTAAAGAGATTTGTCCTCTGTAACTTTTCATAGTATGTAACTACTGAGAGAGAAGAAAATAATGAATTCCAGTGAGGAGTAGTGGCCAGCAACTTAACTCAAGAAAATTAGGCAGAACATCAGGAAGCACTGTCTTACTCAGAGATCTAGTCTAAAACAGAATGGCCCCTTTGAGGGACAGAGATATATTTCATGTTATGCTAACATGCAAATCTTCTGAGAAAAATCCTACCATGCCACTTTGATAGTGGACATATCTATCCGGATGACATGTTACATCTCTTTTTTCTGCTTCCTGAAGGCATCTTTTCATTGCTATTTTGCATTGCTTTACAGATGCTGAAGTCAGCTCCCTGTCAGCACTGATTGTTTTACACATTTAAATATAAGACCACTAAAACATTTTAGCATCATATGGTGATGACAGGAAAAATAGAGGAAAGCGATGCTTTTAAAAGGAGAGATAGGGGAACTTCGTCAGAGCTGATACAAAACTGAGGCTGATTAGAGGTAAACTACTCTGAGTCCCAAGACTGATCTTGTGTTCACTGGTATTAGAGAACACAAAGCTCCTGGTGTCAGCACTGTATGAACTCTCTGATAAATGTTGATAAATGGCAGGAGGTTAATCTATAAAGAATGGGAGCACCATACATGATTGATTACTTACCTTGACGTTTCTGATATGTGTTACCAAAAAGTCTGATGATGCAAAGGCAGGAATCAACAATAAAATACAAAGCAATAGATGGTTTTCCATTTTGGAAAAAACTAAGGTTCCAACCTGAACGATATGCATAAATATATAATGCTTTGTTTATTCAGTGTTAATAAATAACCCAGTGTGAAAAGTGGGATTAAACATTAGGCATTTGGGAAAAATCAAATACTGAATTTTGAATTTGCATAATCTGCAGAATATTGTTAAAAAATACAGTTACAGAATTTACAGAATATTTCAGCAATGTCTCTTCTATTTAGTATCTCCAAACAGAAATTCAACAGCCATTGCTGTACAGGCAACTGAGATTGATCTCTGCTCCAGACTCACCTCTTTTCCAAACGAAAACCGTCATCTTTCTGATACCTTCTTAAGGCTGTCCCTGCCTCAAATTTATTGCAGCCATAACAGAACTTTTAGTCTCTTAAACCCATTTATGCTCCTCTTCGAAAAGGACCTCCTGTAATCCTGCATATCACTCAGACACACACTTTAGGTATCATCATATGACACGTGTCCTGACTGGCCCAGAAACTTCCTATTACAATCATAGAATCATCTAGGTTGGAAAAGACCTTTAAGATCATAAAGTCCAACCGCTAACCTAACCTTGCCATCCCACCACTAAACCATGTCCTTANGAGGTGCAAAAAAGCATTACATGCTTTCCTGTCCATCTTCCTAGCTGAAACCCAGGTCCAAGCTCCGAGGGTCGTGCATGTTGCGCCATCGATGCCCATTCAGCCTGCAGCTGCAAGGGCCGTTTTCATTTGTCATCTTGACAGTATTAATTCTCTCCTTATCTTTTTAACTGGTTTCATCTCCTCCATTGCATGGAACGCAAACTTTGAGGACTGGGAGTTAAATGGTAATACGCTATTCAAGTCTACAGAATTTAGGGTATTTTCTGGTTTTCCTGCAGTCAGCTGTCTGAGGCACGCAGCCATGAGAGGGACACTGGATAGGTCCAGAAGCTCCTTTTCAACGAGCCTGGAGCTTTTAAACTAATTCTCTGCCCCACGCGAAGGTGACGGGACGGCTCTGCAGAGGAGCTGCGCTCTGCCAGGCCTCCCCGGCCACCTCACGCCCCAGGGCGCAGGCAGGGGGGTGGGCCCTGCTGGGGTGCTCTGGGGTGTTGCTGCACAGCTGCACCATGCCCTTCTCCTTTCCCCTCCCTGGGGCTCAGCACACGGAGCAGCACGCCAAGGACCCTCGTCACACGCTCTTTTTGAGGAAACGGCTCCGTTTCTCGGGCCGTAACGAGAGGGAAAGCCCCCCTCGCCACGACTGGTTGTCGCCGCTTCGCGCCTCCCTCAGGCTCCCCGCCCACTCTTAACATGGCCGCCTCACCCGGTTCCAAAATGGCTGCCGCAGCGCCGCGAGGCGCTCGCACCATAGAGACGTACGGCGGTCCGCTCTGCACGCCGCTACGGCGTACTCTATGGCAGTGGGGAGCCGCAGGGATCTCTATGGCAGCGGCGGCGGCCGCGCTGCCGGGTGGGCGAGTGCCGGGGGTGCCGGTCGCCAGGCACTGACCGGGCCCGGCCGGCGGGAGGATGCCCCTGAGTGCCTACCGCTTCCTCCGAGCTGTGGGGAAGGGCAGCTATGGGGAGGTGAGCCTGGTGCGGCACCAGGAGGACAGCAAGCAGGTAGCGAGGGGCTGGTCGCAGCGGGACGCGGCTGCGGCCGGGGCTGGTGTGAGAGGACTGGCCGGGGCCTGCTGTGGGGGGGCCGCTGGGGCCGCGGCCTGCTTGGGGGTGCGGCCTGTGGCCACACCTTGGCCTGCGGCCCTGACAGCCCTGGGCAGGGCCAGGGCTCTGGCCTGGTGTCGGGGTGCAGCTGTGGCCGTGACCTGGTGTTGAGCTGTGACTGCCGCCACAGGAGCTGGGCTTGCCTGTGGAGTTATCCCTGGTTTTCTCCTTTGTNCCCCTTCCCAAATCCTCACTTTTTCTTTTTTATTTTTTCTCCATTTAAATAAAAATGTGTATTGTTTTTTTTTTTAAACGTATAATGCCTTGTTGTGGGGAGGAAAGCCTAGCTTTGGTAGTCCTTTGGGTGACAGGAAAATACAGCCCGCTCTTTTTAGCGTGAAGCAGGAAAGGCTGCTCTTGGCTTGTTACTGCTTGCGTGGTCTCTCCAAGACCTGCACGTGTGGTGGAGATGACAATGATAGCAAGGATGGAAAAAAGGGCTTCTGGCCTTGGCTTTTGCTGGCCTCAACTCTGCTGGAGGAAGACGGGCTTTGTGTTTGCTGTATTGACTGCGGCAGAGCCTGGCAGAGTTTTGATATTGTCAGAGTTGAAGTGCAAGCAGTTTTTAATTTGCCTTTTTGTTGGAAAATTGCAATAATCTGTCTTGCCTGGCCAAAGCAGATGTGTTTGATAGGAAATGCAAGAGGATAAAGAAATGGGAATGGAGAACATCCACAGAGCAGGGCTGCAGAAACCTTGGGGGTGAACCTTATGCCCAGGATTTGACTAGAGACGATGGGAGAGGTGTTTGTGCCCAGCGGTGATCAGAGGGTGCGTCCTTTCCGGATGAAGGCCTGGAAGAGGCTGTAATCCAAAGGTGAATCCCTGGGCTGGGTAGCAGCAATGGCAGCACTTGTTCCCTCCAGGCCACTCTGGTGCATAGTCCAATGTCCACAAAGAGTTGCTAACCTCGTGGTCCTAAAAGTAAACATTTATTTAAGTGTATTTGCTGTTAACTGAATGCTGGGTTTTTTTGTGGACAAGGCCAAGTGGCTTCAAATGTTTAAAATAAAATATAATCCAATTTGCTATCAAATAAGGCGGAAGAGCATTGCAATAGACTTCATGGGAATCTTGCCAGGATAACATGCTCATTAAACTAAGTATAACCAATGCCAGGTTTAAAGTTAGGCTATATGCATGCTTTTTGTACTTTGGCAGTATATCATCTAAAGACAGATGCTGATATAAAGCTAAAAGCTTTTGGTTTCTACACCCAAAGATACAGTTGTAGTTGGCTTGTCAAATAGAATGCAGCATTTCTATTTTATTTTAAACTTAGATGATGATGTATAGAATTAGGGTTTTTTTTGTATTCTTCTTGCGAGCATTGTAACAGGTTATAAGAATTGAGGCGCTTGTCTAATATCCAGCAGACTTCTGAAATGCAAAATCAGGAGGTACTGTTGATTTCTGCATAATTGGTTCCCTTGATAGACAGGGGACAGTCTTCCTCAACACTAATTAAATGTGCTGGACTAAATTAATAGGGCCAGCCTGTGAATTAGACACCCTAAGCAATTACCAAGGACACTGAAATATGAGTAAGTAAAATTTTTTTTAGATGTTTGGGTTTCAAAGTTCTCAGGTAAGAGTGGGTCAGGTGTATACTATGGCATGTTTGTTCCATGGAAAGCTGATGCCCTAGAAGCGATTACCACAAAATTTACACCAGGAAGGGGGCCAGGTCAGAACTAAATATTGGTGCTGTGTATGATGAGTGTGTGCTATGGATTTTATTGTCTCATCTTCAGCTTAAATTGTATTTTTGCTAGAACCTGAAATTCCGTGGAAGTACATTTGATGTAGTACATATTAGGGAAGTAAATAACAGCTTTCATATGTAGTTTTTAAAAAGTCTAAGCCTATCTTAATACAGAATAAAAGAAATTTAGGAATCAGCGTAAGACCTTTTGGTTCTTTCAGTATGACCAAAATTCTCTACTTCCCTGTGTTCATTTCTTCTTGAATAAGTTTAAGCCTGCATATGCAGAAGCTCATAAATGCAACAGATAGTTTTAAGAAAAGTGAATTATGTCTGCTTTCAGGTTTTTGAGAAAGCAAGTAGAGATACACATTGGAAAAACTACTGTATTTCTTTTTCTGATAGAAGCTTTTTTTGTATTCTCTCATGCTTCAGTGTTTTGGAGACTTTTTGTGCAAAACAATTAATCCCCAGTCAGTCTTGCCTTGGGGGTCTTCTGCCAGTTACAAGTTTTTTGAGAAAACAGTGAGCAGGCCTGAAAATCTCGGCAGCATTACTTTGTGCGTTCAGAAATTCAGCTCTGTTAGGTATTTGTTGTGAATATAACAGTGGGGAATTTGTAATCTAAGTCTTGAAACTGAGATTTTTAACAATGTTTTTGGTCTTCAAATCTAGGATCTATGTTCACCAAGGTTGTGTGCTGTGATTTCTTGAAATTTTCTCTCTTTTTTAACAAAGAACATGTGTTTCATTTCTGAAGAAGTGAAAGGAAAAGTCTACTTTTCCTTGAAATAAAATGAAAGAAGTTGGATTTGGTTTTCTAGCAGAGAAGAGCAAAACAATTCTAGCTAGATGATTTTTATCCTAGACATCCATTGTCATTTTTTGCCTATGACTGCATACTCTCCTTAATGTTATTATACTTTTAAGTTACTATTGAAATGGCCTGTTTTGAGAGTAACTGTGATGCACAAACTGGTATTCCAGGCTTAAGAGATGAATGATAGACACGCATTTATAATGAGAGTTGGGGGTGGGGGGGAAGATAAATCTGAACATTAGTCAAGAGAAAGCAAAACACCACAAAATTCTTGTGCAGAGTTTTATTCAGGTAGATGAATAAATAACCACACCTGTTCCATTTTTATGGCGTAATGGTAGAAGTTATACGTAACTGCTAGACAAATTGAAGTTTCCATATAGAATAATGTGTGGAGATTTGAAATACTGTATTTCCTTTAGATTTGGGGGATTCCCTGGGGCTTCTGCATAGTTACTTTCATCTCTCATGATATACCTTGCAATTCCTTTTACAGTATGTCATCAAAAAGTTAAATCTTAAAAATGCTTCCAACCGAGAGAGGAAAGCAGCGGAACAAGAGGCACAGTTGTTATCCCAGTTGAAACACCCGAACATAGTCACCTACCGAGAATCCTGGCAGGGGGAAGATGGCCTATTGTATATTGTTATGGGCTTCTGTGAGGGAGGAGATCTGTATCACAAACTTAAAGAGCAGAAGGGCAAACTTTTGCCTGAGCATCAGGTGGTGGAGTGGTTTGTCCAGATTGCCATGGCACTGCAGGTAAAATAAAGTATAACTTTGTCACCTTCCGATATAAATTGAATTTTGGCTCTTTCTGCATTCAAAATTTCCACAGTGAGGCTGCGATCTGAATTCCAGTTTGGCTGGATTAACATCTAAATACAATGGTTATTACTACATGAAAAATGTTTACAGGTCATTGCAGTCCAATTACCTATTTTAGGTAAGAAATTGCTATTTTAT
Organism: Aramus guarauna; assembly: GCA_013400195.1. Classification (NCBI taxonomy): domain Eukaryota; kingdom Metazoa; phylum Chordata; class Aves; order Gruiformes; family Aramidae; genus Aramus; species Aramus guarauna. The sequence continues at coordinate 148,235 of VXBL01005648.1, read as the reverse complement.
GTCTATGCCTCTGTATCACAGTAGACGGTGGGTAACCTCCAGGGTGTTTGCAATTCTAGTCTGAAATGCTTCTCTGGTTTGAAAGTTTAGATTGAATTTACAAAATGTAGTTTAAAAAAAAAAAGCAGCAGATTATTTTAGAAGCATTTTGTGTTCTGTGGTTCTGCTGGTGTTTTTAATGGTGCATTTAGACTACTAATTCATAATTTCTATTGAATCTTATCTCACTCTGCTGAAATTTAGTAATTGGAGGTTATCAAAGTTTAAAGGCAATTGTTATAGTACTAAAGACCAGATATAAATGTTAAGACTAAGAAATAAGAAATTGGAAAGAAAATTCTATCTTAAAGTTGCTTGTTGTGATCAGACGTAGGCAAGTCTACAGTACTGCTTGTTCTTGTTTATTGTAAGACAAATTTTCTTCCCTGTTCACACAAAGCCACGCTGTATTTTCCACTGAAATTTTATACTTAAGACTAAGAAATTATTGCCAAGAAATGGAGGCAGCAGAAAGCGAGTTAAAGTCTGAGTGTTAACTTCAGATTTTTATTGCCTTTTTTCTGCTGGCTTGTTAGAGCCACACAGGGAGATTTCACTAAAGCAGAGCCAAGTTTTGGGTCTGTGCCTATATCAGTTGTTCTTAATGTTGATTCACTAATACTGTCTTTAGCAGGGGCACTCCTGGTTTTCCTAGTGACGTATGTGTCTTTTCTGTGTTTGTATTTTCCCTCTTTGACTTGTGTAATATGATTTTATTCTTCAGAGTAGAAGAACCAATTAGGAGTTATTTAACTCTATTGATATGTTCTTTTCCCCCAGTATTTACATGAAAAGCACATTCTGCACAGAGATCTTAAAACTCAAAATGTTTTTCTGACACGGACAAATATAATCAAAGTGGGTGACCTGGGAATAGCCAGAGTGTTGGAAAACCAGTACGACATGGCCAGCACTCTCATAGGCACACCGTACTACATGAGCCCTGAACTCTTTTCTAACAAACCCTACAACTACAAGGTGGAGTATGTTAATGCAAATCTTTTTTCTACTTTGTTAGGCAACTTACTTTTTGTGTCTGAGAACTTAACAGTCTTATCTATTGTTTTTAATTTCTTATCGCTTCCAACTCTTTTTAATGTCCCCGAAGACCAAACAAACAAAAAAAAAAGCGCGAGATTTGCAGGGACTTTTGTTTCTGGAACTGTATTTGCTGCAGTAGGTGGGAATTCACAGCGTGTGATGAGTTATCACAGCTGAGGTGTTCAGCTGGCTGCCTGTACCTATCACAGCATGCCAATGTAAACAAAAATATCAGTCTGTGTGAGCTGCATTTTCTAAATTTATTATATAACAGATAGGAAACTTTATACTCAAAAGTCTGTATTAGACATAAGAGCAGCATTTAAAAAAAAATTTTAAGACGAGAAATAAGCAGTATTGCTGTGAATTTAAAATATAATAAAATAAAGCAAACATACTCTTGCTGCAAGCCACATGCACTATAAATATGAGTGTCTACAATGAGCAAGAGCTGAGGGGAAACTATTCTTTCAATGAAAAATGAAAAGATTTTCATTTGCCAGTTAGATCCAATGTTGTACTTGAAAAGGTAAAAAACCCTACAAATGGCAACTTTTTACACTTTTCTTAAAAACCTGGTGGTATGTGGAAAAATAATTTAGTTGATTGAAATGAAAAGCAAAAGACTGAGACTGAAGCCAAAAGTTTGCAATGGAGTTTGATCTAATTAATTAGTTTACTGTCATGAAAGGCCTCCGAAGACAGGTAACTAAGCCTGGAGATAAAACTTCTACAATTAATACAACGTTCCCAAAACTTTCTTCTTTTTTTCCTTTTTCCAGTCTGATATTTGGGCATTAGGCTGTTGCGTTTATGAAATGGCTACACTGAAACATGCCTTTAATGCTAAAGACATGAACTCTTTGGTTTACCGAATTATAGAAGGCAAGGTAAGACTTCTAAGATGTATTTTGTCTGTGCTTGGATTTTCTGTGCAGAACTTGAGATAACCTTTTCCAAACAGAAATATTGCATGGACTTAAAAATATTTTGCAGGTTATGACTGGTATTTCATGGCAGTATATGATGTAATATGAGACCCAGGAAGTTATTAATTTGTAGATATTGCTAGAACTTCTTGTTACTTTTTTTTGTGTAATTATTGTGTATAATGATTAATTTTCAAAGTTCCGAGATGACTTTCTTACTTTGCACAACTTTTAAACCAGAAGCAAAGCAATAAATCACTATTCATGTGATGCCGCTTTCCTGTTAGGTAAGACTAGCTTATTTAAGTGTCTTACTTGTTTTGGCATATAATGAAGTTAACATGGATTTATTTTATGTAAGTATTTACGCCTATTCATTGAACTTTAACTGCTGCTATTAATAAAAAATAGGACAAGTTCTTAGACAAAACACGTAGAATTTCTGTATTTCTGTTTCCTGGGTTGTTAAGCACTTGGGTAACTTTCAGGATATGAACGATGGGGCTATTTTTTATGCAAAGTCCCTAGCTGAATATAACTGTCATGCATAAATAATCTGGCAGTAGCCCATATTGACAAATATGTTGAATAATATCAAACTTTCCTTCCGTTTTACAGCTGCCGCCCATGCCAAAGGATTACAGCCCACAGTTGGTCGAGATAATACGAACTATGCTCAGTAAAAAACCTGAGGAAAGGCCTAGTGTGAAGAGCATACTACGACAGCCATATATCAAGCACCAAATTTCATTGTTTTTGGAAGCCACGAAGGCGTAAGATACTTTCATTTGCGTGATTCTTTACAAAATATTCGTGTTACTGCGGTCTCTGTTTTACAGTTTTTCCTGTTTTTTATAGCAGGACAAAATTAGTTCTGTTACGCGCAGTTCCAAAGCATATGAACGTATGAGTTGCTTTAGATTCTTTGAGAAATATAGTAGGAGGGAATTAGAATGGAAACTAGTTTTTTGGGCAAATGCAGACTAAAACAGTGCAATGGTTAGAATTGCACAGCTTATTCAGAGAGCTTAAACAGAAAAGTAGAAGCACTATTTTCAAGGAAGTGATAGGAAATATACCTCTTTCCCTATGGTTCTTTGAGGCCATTTATCAGCTAAGGGTTATAAAACCCAATTCCTTTTGATATTCACTCATATAACTATTTTTCTTTGTCAGACTTAGTTTTACTGCTTCCAGATAGGGCTGATCCTTGGTACTCTGCAGAACAAGTGTGTGTTGCCGACAGAGTCTCACACTGTGTGTGTTTAAGCTCCTTGTGTAGAGATGAAAATGAGTATGCTGTGCACAGTCTGTTGAAAAAGCCCAGTATCTTATACTGTCTGTATGTAAGCTGTTTAGCGGAGTGGATTTTTTTAATTAGTATAATATGAAGAAATATCTTAAGGTCATCTTGCTGGTGACTGAATGAGCAACTTCTATTTTCTTTACAGGAAAGCAGCCAGGAGTCATAAGAAAACAGTGAATTCTAAACCTAAAGATGCTTGTTCTGTGGTCCCAGTGAAGAATGAATCTCACAGCAGGAATGTTATGCACCAAAACCACTCCTTTGATCGAGCCAGGAAATATAAAGTTGTGAGATATATATTTTTTTAAAATAATGCACTTTTTCTAGAGGAAAAAAACAGTGTTTTATAAGAAATGCCTTGAGCTTTCCTGACAATGTAGATCTGACTCCTAGCAATGTGTAAAATTCATATTAAGGAAGGAATTGTGTTTAGGCAAGAGTGGAACAAAATAAACAGTAGTGGATCAGTAAAACTAACTGCAATGTCTAAACTATAAGATGTTAACTAAACAACCTCCAGCTGTTCATTTGTGGGTCACTAGGTCAATTACTCATGGAGTATTTGAGGTCAAATATCAAATATTTGATGACAAGTGGTAATCATTTTGAAATACATATTTTTGACTGGAAAAACTAATTCTAGTTACAAAAAGAATGTTTATTGTTGGAATTCTTTCTAGCGTTTAGAAAAATCTTTTGTAATGGTTCATCTTGTGCATGTTTTTTATATTCTGTAATGAATCTGCTGTTGTGGGTTTAAGCTTTCTATACTGAAATACTGTGTGTAGATGGTGTAGTACATCTTAAAAACTGTTGGTGCTTGTTGGCTCCTCCCTAAAGGAAGAGCCAAGGGAGTACAACATATTTCTTTCATGGTCCTGGTGAAAAGTAGGTGTAGTGCATGTGTATAAAGCAATGCCTGAAATATTTCATTTGCAGATACAGTCTGAATATCGTTAAAAATGTGTGTTGTGGCTATTTTGAGGCTCTTAATCTGTAATTGATTGTAATTTCATTGCAATTTATGTAGTCTGGTATGTTAATGATTTTCCTTAGGTGCTGAGAGTATTCTTTCGTATGTGCATAATACGCAAAAGGTAATCAATTTTTACATGTTCCTTCTAATTCTAGACTGAAGAAGATTGTGTCATCAAATCTAAAGCCACCAAATTTTGTACCTCAGAGAAACCTTCTGTTGATTTGGAAAGAAAACCAAGCAATAATGATTTGAACAACCTGGGAGACTCCTTAGCTACAGTTAGTGGAGTGAATCTTGATATCTTACCATCTGAAGGGATGAAGTATGGAAGTGAGAAGTGTGGCAGTGAGCATATTCCAGAGAATAATAAAGCAAAGTATTTAAATGTTCCAGGGAATTCTAAAGTAACATCCAGTAGCCCAGCCATCAAAGAAGATGGACTACGACAAAGAGCAAAGCAAGCTTTTAAAGCTGAAAATGTTGAGTCTAAGCAGGCTTCTCTTGATGCTATAGAAGAAGATGGTGACACTTTGAAACTCCTGCAGCCTGTATCAAAGGACCAAAAGCAGACTGACCTGGTAATGCATTTATGCTTCCTTGAAACAGACTTTGAAATAGATTTTACTAATGGCCAGCTCTTAAAATTGAGAGACCTGCTGCACATATTTTTCCATCCAAGTAGGATGCTGCTAATGCACTTACTGAGATGCTTAAGTGGTGATGAGCCTTGGCTTCAGATTTGCAAAGGCAACGTTGTAAAGTAGTTTTAGGTTTGCATCTAGATGATGGAAATTCTGGTTTTACCGGGAACAATTTTCTTTTCCAGCTGAGAAGAGCGATGGTAAGAATAGGTTTGGAAGTTCTTTGTTCTATGTTCTAAATAGGCCTGGCTAATCTCGAGTTGGTCCTGATTTAGATGAGGGGCTAATAGGTGATGATTGTCTTTTCATTGCATTTTGGTCTGCTATGAGATTTTGATACACACTTTTCTGACGAGAAATCATTATCTATTGTAGAGCTTGGATTCTACTGAAAAGCTGCTAGCTCCATTTGTTCCTGTTGTAATTCAAGTAAGTGTCCTTCTTTGAAGGTGTAGTAGCTTAAAAACGGCTTGTACAGCAGGTATTTTTTCTCACTGTCTATCAAGTAAGAGTTTATTGTGGTTGTAACTGTGATATGTTAAGGTGGATGCAGTCCAGACAGTAAAGTGGCCTGTGTTGGTTTTTTTAAAGAAGTGTGTATAAATAAATCTACAGTCTACATTTTTTTAAAAATACTTTTACTTATTAGGATGATGTCTGTCATGGAGCTTCAGGAGATGCTCAGGAAAAAATTACCTCCCACTTGCAGCCTCATAGTTCTGTCAGTGAACCCTCCCTCTCACGGCAGCGACGGCAGAAGAAAAGAGAACTAGCTGAAGTCTCTTCAGAGAAGGTGCAGATACTCGTAAAATAATTCTCCTCTTTCCTTTGACTCCCGCATTTTTACTCTTAAAAAGTGGGACCTATTTTTTTANTAATTCTCCTCTTTCCTTTGACTCACGCATTTTTACTCTGAGACCTATTTTTTTAAAAAGGGCAGAGGTTTTCTATATTGTTGTTGTTTCATGTGTATCTGTATAACTTCATTGGTAACAAAATGCAGAACACTCCAGATAGCCTTCGGAAGCAGCCTGTGTAAATCTTTGAAAATCTCTATAACCCTCACAGGTGTGAGGTGGGTGTGCCAGATGGGCGCAAGGAGACAGAGTGAACCGTGGGCTTTGCCTTTGCTGTGCTAGGGTCTTTCCTAGCAATTTCCATCAGGACTTCTCACTGTTTGTGACTAGAAAATATACAGCAGTACTTTTCCTGACTGTTGTAGATAAGGCCACTTGTAATGGGTAGTAGATTACTAGTACTTAAGCTCAGGACAATCATGACACGTGTCTTTGTTCTGATGAGTACAAACTCTAGGAAGAAAATCTTGGCCCTTACGCCTGCGCATAAGATAGGGCTCCTGTCAATGCTTCCACACTGAGCAAAGAGATTCCTTTAGGAAAAGGCACCAGCCACGCTAGGATAGAGAAGAGGGTGATTGGTTTTCAGTATAATATCCTGTTTTACTTTTGGGTTTTTCTGTTTGAAGGTGGGGACAGTTGTTGCGAAGGGATTGGCTGAAAAATGGTCTAGGAGGAGGGGGAAAAGATATAGGGATGGAGAGAAGGGAAGTGAATGCAAACAGAGGTGTAGAGAGGGAGGGATGAAGTTGGGAGATGTGAAGACGTTACAGTAGGATCCAAAACCTCTGGCATCCAGCCTTACTATGCAAGAATGTCTTCTAGATTGCAAAGTACTTTTAACTTTTGATAAAAAAAGGTGTAAATTCTTGCTCACTTCTCTTTCAAGTTCAGAGCAGTTGCTCCTCGGCCTTTACCTTTTCTTTCTGATGAGAACACAAAGACGGCACAGAGGTGTGCAGAGCAGCATGGTGCCAGAGCCTCTGAATCGGTAAATAGTACCAAAAGAAGTCAAGTTGCTGTTTCAAAGGTTAGTGCTGAATACTCTGTCACCTTATTTTTGTCTCTTGTTCCTTCTGGCAGTTTGTTCTCTGAATGCTGTGCATGGGAAAGAAATGCATAGTAGCTTCCTACCTAAGGGAAGTCCTGTCAAGCACCTGGTCAGTCGGGATGAGAAGCTGCCTTGCTGAACCAGGGAGGTCAGAATCTCCTTTTCCAGAGTGCATATTAGTCTCATTGACCAAGTCTCATTGACCAAGACTTCATTATATTGTAATAAATAATAAGCACTTGTTAGATGATCAAACAGTCTGCTCTAATAGTTCTCTCTTCCATGTCAGTTGAAAAGGATTTTTTGCTTTATAGGTGATTAGATAACAAAAGCTATTGTGATGATTGCTAACTAATACCAAATTAACTTCTTTTGAAGGAGCGGCCCTTGTCAGCAAGGGAACGAAGGAGGCTAAAACAGTCTCAGGAGGAGATGTTTCCCTCTGGTAATTGTTATGTTTGCATGTTAACATTCTATGTATAAGTAGGCTGATAACTTTTTGTGAAGAAATTCTAACTTCCTGTCTGTTCTTCACTAACATCTTCAGAAAGATGCACTAAGGGTCTAGTTAAATACACACGTGTTAACAGAAATTTTTATTTTTCTGCTTCTTATTCAGTTCAGTTGTGTTTAGTGGTGACAACTTGTCTTTGAAATGTACATGAAGCACAGAATATAGACCTTTCAGATAGAAGCTTCAGTGTTTTCTGTTAGCAGAATACCTACCTGCCTGTCTTCTGCCAGGTGATAGACTTTTTCTTGCATGAGCATGAAACTAGTTCAAAACGCATGCAGCTAAGTTATAAATATTGTACAAATGTTATCCTTCCAGTGATTCCAGCAAGACGAACATCAAATAGTGCAGTAGTTGAAGCAAAATCACATATGGAAAATCACGTTAAAGGTGCTCAGTCCTCATCAGATCCCAGTATTTCTCAGGTAAACTGGGGTCACCTGCTTTTGAAATATTTAAATGCAGGCACAAATTGGGAAGGCAGTGATATTTTAAAGAATTCTGTGTGTGGAAGAAACTCAGTCAATAAGAATGCACAGTTTTATGTAAATATTACTTTATAAGTCATGGGATAGAGTACAGTACTTGTATCTAATCCACCTTTTTGTTCAGCTAGATCAGTTTAAAATTCCAGGCTCACTGTCCTTTTTCTCTCCAGTTGTCAGAGATTAAAACTAGGGATCTCTTACTGATTGTTGTGGGATCTCTAAATTGCAGTGTTTATTTTATTTTGGAAGGGAAAAAGTTTATCCTCAACTGTACTTCAGTTACAGATCTATAGTCTGCTTTACATTTCCATTAAGAACACCCTACCTTTAGCCTGGTACATGTTCAAACACCACTATCAAAGCAAAATTACATTATTTTTTTTTTAAATCTGTAGTCATGTTAAGTGCATACACCTGTGTGCTGGCAAAAAGGAATAGTTGCTAGGTGAGAAGTGAATTGTTTCTGTTAATGTTCTCTTCTGTGTCTAATTAGAAAGTCCTTTTTAAGGTCTTATAAACATGCGTTTGACGATCTTCTGCAACATCAGGAACATGATTAATGTCAATAAATGCAGAAGAGTAACAGTGAAGAAATTTTAGTCTGAAATTTCAAAGTGTAGGCTCTCTTTTCCTCAGCCCAGCACTTGCATGGAAGGTATTTTGCACGTTTTACCTACGTGTGCATGCTTATAACTGGTATCTAAATGCAAAAACTTCACCTGCATTCACAAACTGAGATTACATAAGGTTAGTGCACACTAGTTGTATGTGCATATGCTAGTGATATTTTTGCATATTATGCTATGCACCGAGCACAAGACTGTAGACAGACAAGTGGTTAACATCCCTCTATATTTTAGTGAATGCTGGGAACTTACTGAGCTGATAAAAATTTATTTAAATACTATTTTTAAATGTGTATTTAAAGACCAATAGACAGGCTAAGGGTAATGACTTTATAACATAATTGGCTGAGAACTGATGGATGTACATGATTTAATTGTTTTAAAAGGTGCTTGGTGAAGCATTTGTAGTGGTTGAAACTGCATGACTGAGAGGTGATGCTAGCCAAATAAGCATTTCATAAAGTGTGTTGGAGATATTCTGTGTATTAGCTTGTTTCTGAAACCGAAGGTTACACCTTTTAAATATTATCAAGCTGAGTCTGTAAAAATATGCTTGTTGAACGAGTGTTTTCAATGCAAGAAAAATAATTCATGCCATATTATAAATTACTTTCGGCTATTGGAACTTTTGTCATTTATTTCCTCTTCACTTAGAGAAAGAGAGAAACCCATTGCCTGTCTGATGATGAGTTAAGCTCTTCCACAAGCTCTACAGATAAGTCTGATGGTGATTCCAAGGAGAAGTAAGTATTTTGTTTAATACTGTGCAAGAGTTTTCACTGCTGTATTGGAGCGGGACTTGGAGCGGGGGGAAAAAAAATATGGCAGGAATTGCTTTCACACTTTATGTCTACATAGTGAGTGATTGAAGTATGTGATGCATAAAGAAAACAAACTCCATTTAATAGTTGTCTCTCTGCAACTATAAACTTTCCGTGCTGAACTTCCTGGGACGTGTGATTGCAGCCTGGTTTTGGTCCACTGTAGCTTCCCAGAAAACCAGTCTTCAGCATCAAAGGACATATGCTGACATATCAGAATGAATTAAAAGCATGAGTTCAAAGGTGCCTATATGCTTCCTTTCTGCTGTGAATGAGGCTGTATTTATTTCTGATTTTGTCAGTGTAAGCAGCTTTTTAAAAAATATTCTTTGTTGCATTGCCACAGGTACAGCTACACAGGTAGCAGTAGCCAATAGTATTGTGAATTGTTGCTATGGGAATGGGCTTTGAGCCTTTTTGAGATGAAATTCTGCTAATGTTGCTATTGATAAAACCGCACCGCAAGAAGTAATTTGACATGGAATATGTAGCAGGACCTCGTTAACGTACTGAAAGTCCTCTGACTGCAAGGTGGAAGTTGCATTGTGAATGGTGACTGAATTACATCTTATGTCTCCTCTACTAGAAAAAGCAATATGAATGAAATGAATGACTTGGTGCAGCTAATGACACAGACACTGAAAATGGACTCCCAGGAGAACTCTGAATACTGTGTAACCTCGACTCCAGCTCCAGAGTTTAAACTTCATAGAAAATATCGAGACACTTTGATTTTGCATGGAAAATCACCTGATGAATCGGAGGAATTAAAATTTGGAGAGATTCCTTCAGGTCTGTCACTCTGTTATTGCTTTAAATGAATGGTTGTCAACTGCTAATAACAAAAGAAAACCTGCTAGTGGGTAAGAGAAGACAATCCACTCTTACTTCTCAAGTTTCAACAATGCTTATAGAAGTAAACATCTTTATAAATAATTTTAGAGCAAACCTGCTCTAGTTGTGGTTTACTTGTCAATGAAAGGAATGTGGGATCAATCTGTGTAATTATTAATGAAGAGAGAAAGCTGGTCTGCAATATTTTTTTTTTTTCCCCCCATGTGACTTGGAAGCTTCCAAAATGAACAGTTGGAGTGGGGTATTTTGAAATAAGATTTTATAGCTGTAAAGCTTTGTGAATTATGGATAAAGCTGAAATTGTATACAAAGCATTAAATGCAGTGGAGGGTTGTACAAGTATAGAAGATCATCCTCATTGCAGAATTTGGGCAAGCTTATTTTTCCTACAGATACAGGTGCAAGAATCAAATCACTTTTCATATTTAAGGTACGGTTTAGACCTTAAGTTTGTATATTTATTCTAAAAAGTAAGAAAAAGTTATATTTGCTATGACTGCGCTTACTATGCAACAAGAACAATGGAAAAAGCTGAGAGTAGGATTTTGAAGTCTCAGACCTTCTTGTGCTTACGGTTTTAAATGGTAAGGATTGTAACTAGTCTGGGGACAGGCAAAGCAATGGGAAAACACTGGATTTTACTCTAGTAAGTTGATTCTGCACAGCTAAAATAAAATACACTGAAAGAGTTTGTCTCTAAACAGGTATGATGGAATTTTGAAGGTAAAAATTTCAGTGCTTTTTTTTTTTTTTTTTTCCCTGTCCATTTATCTTGCTCATAAGAATGTTTACTTACTGCCATTTGGGATGACTGGGCTACTGTATTTCTAAGCTGAAACTTATTTCAATTAGATCAGATGTTTTATTTTTGGAAGGTGATCCATCCTATGAAAGGAGTGTTGGTGATTTCAGGGATGAAAAGAACAAACTAGTGCTCTCAGTTCAGTTCCTAATGGAGGCCTCCCCTTAGAAAATGACTATTTCTTGTTGGCAGCTTCAGCCCAGGAGCAAAAAATCGAAAGGCTGTTGATACAAACAGGCAGATGGCAGAAGTTATTCCATTAGTGTTTTACAGTGATTAAACTTTTTTTACATTTGCTGTAAGCACAAGTGCTTGAATTATTAAAATATGTGGGTGGTAGTATAGTATTAGAGAATGGTACTTTTTGTTCAAATGGTATTTGTAATGTAGTAGACAGGAACCACCCGAAACGAAGTTACAGGGACCTAATTGAGCAAACTGTGTCTGCATTGACTTTGAACTGTGCAGTGTCGTAAGAGTTAGCATCTGAGGGCTTCTAATTCACCGTGCTTGTTGATCGTTCTAGCTAGTCAGTTCAGATAAACACTTGTTTCATGCAAATGCTCAGCTGCAATTCTGTGGCAATACTTGCAGTGTCCTCCCATGTTGCTGTTCTGCATAGAGTATGAAAATTCACTATACTGAAAGTACTTATTACTGCTTTGGTACATTTTTTTTTTTTTTTTTCTTAATAGTTATGTTATCAGTTCCTGACAAGATTAGGAGAATGGTTGAAATCCTGAGATCTGATGTGGTACAAGGATTGGGAGTGAAACTTCTTGAGAAGGTGTACAGCATCATGGAAGAAGATGATGAAGTGAAAAGAGAGGTGAATGTCTTTCATAGTAGAATTGTTTCGTTTCTTTATAAACCTAGATAAACGAGCAAGGTCTCTACTTCCCCACCCTTTTTTAGATATTGATAGAGTAGTGCAAACCTTGATTCCAAGAAGTGTTTCTGCAGTCATTGGCAGGCAAGGGCCTAAGCGTATTGTCATTTTCAGTCTTAAAAAGTTTGATTCTGAATATGGACTGTGTTCAACCACAAATTCCTCAGAAAGCATAGAAGTTCTAGAATTGTACCATGGTCCCTGAGTTTGTGGAAGATGCCAGGGATGAGAATAATTTTACTCTGTAGTATTTCTCCGGTAATAATTTCTTTCGAACCATAATTTTTTGCCTTCACGTTACTTTGTCCAATGCCCCTTACGTCCAATGTGAGAAACAATTTAATGTCTGTTCCTAGTAGAGGTGAGTGAGCAATACCTCCAGCTCATTTGATTCAAAACTTGGTTACAAATAAAATGCTGCGTGGGTAAGTATTATAACCTGTGAAGATCGGATTTATATTTTAAAATGTCGGGTGGGATTTGGAACTCTCTTGCCCTCAGACTCTTCCATTATTATTCCCTCCCGTCTGACTTCATATGCTGCTTTCAGTTGAGTGCTTTGGTTTTCTGGTTGGGGTTTTTTTGTTTGGTTGGTTTTTTTGGGTTTTTTTTCTAATATTTTGGTAGTTTCTGCTTTTTTCAATGCCAATAAACTTTGTGGGGTTTTTTTTGTGTGTTCTAAATAGCTGCAGCTGCGGGAGCATATGGGAGACAAGTACGCAAGTTACAGTGCGAAGGCACGCCATCTGAAATTTCTTGAAGAAAATGTGAAGTTCTGACCAGCACTTTTTCCTTAGAGAAAAGGACTGTTTTATAGCTCATTCGATAGATTGGACCAGCTTCCAAAGCACACTTATCCGTTGACCTCTTTTGCTGGAATAAGGAGGCGAACTTGCAAAAAACATCATAGCTCATAGTAACATTTTTCATGTTAAAATGTGAACCAGGCTATCACTTTCTCCGAAGAGAAACTGTTTAGTTTTTATTCTCTTAATGAAACTTTTTAAAGTTGCCTTTTATAGATGCAAAGAGGGATGGTTATCAAGTTTTGTATACAAAGGAATGTAAAAAAAAGTTTTGATTTTGGATTTGTCATAGTGAATGTTTTTTTTATGGTCATATAGTAAATACAGTAACAAAATCTATGCCAAGGCTATGGTGTGGTAGGTTATAAGCTATTACATCAAATAGTTGTAAAAAATTTAGGAGGCAGAGAAAATTACTGATTTTCATAGCAGCAGAGGCCCTCTAAGTTCTGTAAATTGCCAAGTGAAAGTGCTCACGGGGGTGGCTGTACTTTTAAGCAGAACCTTTTCCTTTGTGTCTTATTGCTAAGGCAATCACCAAGCTGGTGGAAAGTATTTGGTAACTGGATAAAGTAAGTCTGAAAGGAACACAGCCATGGTTACCGTGGTCCCAGCTGGAGAAATCCCTTTGCCTTACAAATACTAATTTCTCTTAGGAATGAAAGTGCCCAAGACCAGGGTTGCTTAGAGAAATAGGCGTCTCAGCTTTTCCCTGTCTTTGCATCTAGATTGTGGTGTTACACATGTCCAGGCATTGTCATTGCTACAGAAAAAGCACATGTGTGTTTTTTTTTCAAAGGATAAAGAGGTCAAAAGGGAATTGAATTTGTAAAATAAAATTTTAAATGCATAACCTGTCTCTTTACCTGCCTGTAGCTTGAATATTGTAACCTCCTGCACCTATGAGGGAGACTAACGTGACAGTCAGTAGTAAAAAGGTGGAACATCTGTGGATCCTGCTGCCTCTCACATACTGGCTGCTCAAGTTACAAGGTTTCAAGAGTTACTGTATTATGTAGAGTTGTTGGGATTTGGCCTAGCAAAAGAGGGCTGAGGCCCAGACGAGAAATATCGCTTTAACTAGGCAAGAGTTCTTGAAATCACCTTGGAATGACAAAACCAGGCACAGTTAGATGATAGAAGGAAGTGTATCAGTAAAAGAGAATGTAAATAGAGCCAAGTAGAAACCGAACTAACCGATCAATGTAAGAGGTAGGGCGCGTATCTCCCAGTGGAAATGCATTTAACAAACTTGAACAAAGTAACAGCACAAAGAACTGCGGTTTTTTAGCTTTTAGCATGTCTCTTTGGCTTTCTGTCTGCTGGCTTCTTTTCTTCTGTTCCCGACTCTTGGACAGGCAGCCACCTCAGAGGATTGCGGCGGTACATAGGCCACGGAGGGAGCGTTAGCTTAGAGAAAAGGAATGAAATCAGAAAGTATAAATCAAGATGCGAGATAAGTGTTTTGTACAGCTTGTTAAGAAAAATCTCATTCTCTAACTATTGTACCAGTTAGTCTTAAGAAAGCTCATACAATTTCATACTGTACAGATATACATCATCTATTTTGTAGTCCAGACTGTAAACTGCATAGTCATGACTACAGGACGTGAGCTCATTGCAAGGAGGATGATGACAGCACCCACCCTGAAGAAAAAAGGACAGTCCTGGACTAGTAGCACCAGCACCCCAGCCCCTCTGACACCTCTGTGAAACCCTCCCGCTGTCTGGCATCCTAGATAAGTAACTGTAGCAAGAGCGACTCCAGGAACGTTTAGCTCAAGAAAGAAGCAAGTGGATGATGATGCCATAGAATTATAGTGGCTTTTCAAAACAGCAGTATGTGTGCATTAAGTAGTGATGGGTCAAATCATGTTGTAGCTGAACGTTTGAAAGGGATAAGAACCATGTCTAAAACTGCATTCGGTGTGCCCTGACTGGAACGGGACACCTGGTGTGAGTGAATAAGGAATGACTCTTGTAACTCTATACTTTGCATCCCAGCGCCGGCCGGCTGTACAATTTTTGTGACGAGCTACTATGCCCCAGAAAGCCTTGCTGTCCTCTCTGTTATCAATGCTGTCAGCTTGACTTAAAGGTAACATTTAATTGAAATGAAAAACTAATTCAAAAGCAGTATTAAATTGCAGTGTTCTCTCAAATCTTACTAGCATTTGAGAAAAGGTGCTTACTGGCTTGTAAAGCACTTTTTGCAGATCAAAGAAAGTACAGGTATGTACTAACAATCTGAATTACATAGCTACATAGTTTGTAAAAATCTTACCAAACAGGATAAAGCAAATCCAGCCATAACTATGTAGACAGTCCATCCAAACTGTTCAGTCATGTATCCATAGATGAAACCAATTATCTGGAGAAAAAAAAAAATTAAAAAAAAAAAAAATCACACTTTAAACAAAACCATTTCCCAGGCCCTGATTAAGGGGTTGCAGGGGTGAGGGGAGAAGTTAAGTAGAAAAATGCAGGGTTTTCACGAGCAGAGTCCATACATCTTTCTAACCTTGTCTTCAAAATTGTAGGCCGATAAGGAAAGTAAAAGATTGACAAAAGAGAAGTCTTAAGCCGTGACAGCCCCTCTGGTTTTGTCTATAGCTTTTAGTGACCCAGTTAAGCCAAAAAGTCAGGGAAAAACCCTTGTTTGTAAGATCCGAAAACAAAAGAAAGTCTTTTAATTATCACCCGTAGTTCGAGTATACTTACCGCAGAGACAAGAATGATTCCTTGAAAAATCTGTTCTGCTAATTTTTGGCCCTTGTAGTCCTGTGGAAAGAGATTTTTTTTGGTCAGTTACTGGGTCCCAGTTAAACTTTCAGGTTAGAGCCTAGAGTCAGCTAGACCACAGCTTCTCAGCTGTTTTGTTCAGCTTTCAGACTAAACGGGAATGATTTTTCTTACAGTGTCTGGATTTCAACTGTAAAAGAATTAAAGCTTTTCATTCCCTTAACACCTCCCCTCCAGCCTTGGCCACGTCATCGAAAAATACAAGCAAGCCGTGCCTGTTCAGGGTAAGGAATGCAAGTTCGAAATATCATTGTAGTTAGCTTAATATCACGATTCGAAGCCGTAGCACCACGCAGGAGAGAGCATACGGCGTGTGTGCATCCTGCGGCGGCTGCCCTACCATGTGCGTGGGGATGGAGCGGAAGATGCTCAGCATGGCGGCGGAGAGCGGCGCCTCACGGTCCTCGTCCTGCTCCTCGTCGTAGTCGCCTCTGCCTTCCTCGTCCTCGTCAGGGCCCTGCGGCGGCTCCCGGCTGTCCGCGTCGCCCTGCGAGGCGGGGGCAGCGGGCCGGCTCGGCGGGTACCGTTGCTCAGCGCGACGCCCCCCGCGGTGTGGCAGGACCGGAAAGCGACTGCGGAGCTGGCCGGAAGCACGCCCCTTTCGCTCCGCCCCGTTCTCCGTCAGCCCGAGGGGGGAGGCTGCTGCCTCTGCCGTCGGCTCCGCGCCGCCATCGCCGCCGTCGCTGCCCCGGGCCTGGGCCTGGGCTTCGGCCTGGGCCGCAACCTCTCCTGCGCCGTCGTCGCCCTGCGCCTCCATCGGCAACGGCCGGCGCGGGACGCTGTCTCCCCGGCAACGGCGGCTTGGAGCCTCAGGACCCCTGACTGAGGGGGCCTTCAGCAGACAGGTGCGGGGCGCCCGCGGGGCCGCCTGTCCGGAATC
>VXBL01005648.1:113829-131884 GCA_013400195.1 Aramus guarauna | reverse complement strand
AATCGCCGCTGACTTGGCAGCGTGCGGGCGGCCCTTCCCGCCCGAGGCTCGATCTCTCCTCCCGAAGGCGTCGCCGGCTGCTGCAGCCCCGCTAGTTCAGCGGGACGGGCGCGGCGCGGCCTTCGCGCCTCGCGGCTATCAGGCATCGCGGCGGACACCTGCGGCCCGTTGGGCTGCTGGTGGGTGGTGGCGGCCGCGGCGGCGGCGCGCTGTCGAGGTGGCAGTTGGCGGCGGCGCGGGCGGACGGTGAGGGGACGGAATCGGGGCGGTCTCGGTGGCGGAGAGCGGGGCCTCCCGCAGGCCGCGGAGGAGGAGCTGCGCGGGAGCCCCGCCGAGGCGGCGTCCCGAGGGAGCGCGGTTTGTGCTGCCGGGGCGATGCGGTTACGCGGGGGAGGGTGGGCGGGGAATGAGTCGCGTGCCCAGCTTAGCGCGTGCAAAGCGCCACCGCAGTAGCTGCAATTGCGACAGGCGGTCGAGTCCCTTCGCGTGGGGCCGTGCTCGCGGGGACGGCGGCTTGTGGAAAAGTCGGTCCGCAACTGCGCGCGGCACAGGCAGCCGCCGCGTGGCGGAAGGGCAGAAGCTGCACGTACGCGCGCGCGGGGCTGCCGCAGGGCCTGAGGAGCGCGGCGGCAGCGTTGAGGGGACGGCGAACGACGGCTAACCCGGCCCGCGCCCTTCCAGCGCTGCTGCGGGCACGGCCGGTGGCGCTGACGTGGTGAGGGGCGTCTTCCCCGCGGGGGAAACGCGGCGGTGCAAAGACGACGGTTACGTGTGACGCGCGTAATGGTCAGAGCCCGGTTCGCGGTGTTTTAATGTGGAGTTTTGCCAGTGTTTCAGCGTGAGCTGCCGCTGTTTGTTGAGTTGTGGAAGTCGTTGCGCTGGGAGCGCTTTCGGTGTGTGACTGGAGAGGTACTGCGCGCCCCGGGTTGTGTAGGTCGTGTTCTGATTTCAGTCAGCTGTACCGCGAAATGTCGGATAAGTGCGTTTGAATTGCATCATTGCTTTGTGGCTTTATCCCCGTCTATAACACGATGGTACTACCTTCTTTCACGCTTTTGTGGTCTTTTTTTTGCGTGATGACACTTCAGCTGATACTCTGTTATATTTTATGTGGAGAATTTCATGGTTTTGAAAGTGTGTAATGCTATTTGTTAAAAATCTTATAAACACCGTGTCCTGCCAAAATCTTGCAGTTAGTGAAGTATGGAAAGAAATGTGTAATAACTGGCGTTATTGCTGGGATGCTTCCAGTTCAGATAGTTAAATAGATTGATTCAACAGTAAAGAATCCATAAGTAATTTTCCAAATTCTTCTCAGATCACTTCTAACTAGCAGAAGGAGGTGTTGGGTTCCCCTTCCCTTTCCCCTTCCCTTTCCCCTTCCCTTTCCCCTTCCCTTTCCCCTTCCCTTTCCCCTTCCCTTTCCCCTTCCCTTTCCCCTTCCCTTTCCCCTTCCCTTTCCCCTTCCCTTTCCCCTTCCCTTTCCCCTTCCCTTTCCCCTTCCCTTTCCCCTTCCCTTTCCCCTTCCCTTTCCCCTTCCCTTTCCCCTTCCCTTTCCCCTTCCCTTTCCCCTTCCCNGTAAGACCTGTAATGTCTCTCTTTTCATCTCTGAGTTCTTCTGTAGATTCATTATTGTAGCTACGTACTAACTGAGATGCCACACTCAGTTATTAAAATGTGACATCCAGCTTTACCTTCTAAGGAAACATTCACTGCATTTGGAAGCTATTTTGACGCTCCTAGTGATAGTGTGCTATGCCTTTGCACACTATCCTAGTGATAGTGTGCAAGCACTGGAAATAGGAAGTGACTGCTGTATTTTTTTCTCTTGCAGGTTTGCAGGAACCTTATATTAATAAATACAATAACAAGAGAAAAATGACATTAAGGAAAGGTATATGTATATGTGTGTGTGTCTAATTTTTTTTAAGTCTCTTTTGTACTTTTCTGAGTTTCCTGATTATTGTGTAATTATACTGATAGACTTTTTTCTTTTAAATTTTCAGTGAACATCTCCATCCTTATAGTGGCTGTTGTCATATTTTTGCTAGTTCTTCATCATAACTTCCTAGGCCTCAGTGACTTCTTGAAACGGGAATTGTCAGGTATGTTGAGTTCTCTTTTTTTATTTTTTTTAAGATTGGTGGGAAAGCACATGCTCTGGCCAGACAGAAACCACCAGGTTGCTGAAATAATGTGTATGATAATGATCAATCATTTGCATAACATGATATAATTTTTGCACGCTTTTATGAGTAATCTTTTCCTGTTCTCATAGCCAAGAAACTTCAGTGTGGTGGGCTTGTCTGTTCTTGCTTTCCTTGCTGTCCTGTGACTTTTCTCGGTCAGGAAGCTGGGCGAGATAGCAGTACGGGTTCCTTCTGGCTTTAAAAGTCATGAAGATACGATTCAGTTTGCTTAGCAAAGCCTTTTCATTTTCAGGAGTCCGCTTATAAGAACTGCATGTGGTCCTACAGAGCCTCTCCATGTCTCCATGAACTGCCAAGTCCCAGTTTGCCGCTCCTGGGAGCTGTTGCTTCTGGGTAGCAGTTGTACAGGTGCTTCCCAGCAGCAGTTCAATAGGAGCCTGAGAGGCCTTAACCAGGAATCAGGTGAAGTCAAAGCTGTTGAGCTCTATCATCAGGAAATGGCAAGCAGAAGCTCAGCTTCGTGAACAGCGGGCTACTGCCCACAAGCTGCCAAGTCCCTGTTTGCTGTGTGCCTCAAATTGCCTGAAATTACCCAGTATGTAGTAGTCTAGATCAGCTGACAGGTACCAGTGTGGTTGTAACAAGTGTGGGTAGTGGGCAATTTGCCAGCTTTTACAGATAATGTGGTCCAGTAATAAATTTCAACTCTGATCTCCCATTTTCCTATCTGTACACTGAGTATAAATTCTTGTGGTTTCAGCTTAGATAATGTAGAGTGATGTGTGATCCCTGGAATAAACACGGGCTGCACTTAATGCCTTGATCTTCAGTGGGAAAAAATTTGCAACAGTGACTTTAATTTAGAATTTCTGTTTTCCTTGTTGCCTCCTACCTAAGAGAAAAAGAAAGTAGAAGAAAAAGAGGGAAGGGTGATGTGGAGAAGACTAGAAGGTGGTTAGGGAAAACGGGAGGGGAAAGTCAGTGAGATTATAGACGTGGCAGAGGGGACCAAAGGTAAGCGCAGCCTACTGTCGTTTAAGCCTTGTTTTAGTACCTTGTGCTGTGTGTGCTTTGTGTGAATATGTACGGTTAAGCATATGTAGTTTCTCTGTAAGCGTGATGTTTTCTTATTCAAACATCTCGGATTCTGAAGAGCAGGTGCTATATTTAAAGCGATTGATACCGGCACACTGTAATCCACACCTCAGCCGAGGAATCCAAGTGCTTGCATAGTAGAAACAATTGCAATTTAGCAACAATTTTAGAAACAAAAGCAATTTAGTGTGGTAATAATGTCTGTGTTTCATTTCCATAAAATGAGTACGTGATGCCATTTGTACTCCACAGATTCAAATCCATTAGGACTTCAGCCTATAGATTTCATACCTGCGGTTCCCCAGAGGCTGGCAGATGAAAGGAATGATAAGGAGATTTCTGTGGTCATTGCAGCATCAGATGAGAGACTTGGGGGTGCAATTGCAGCCATGAACAGTATTTACCGTCACACCAGATCCAACGTGGTTTTCCATATTGTTACTTTGAATGATACTGTGGATCACTTGAGGTAATGATCTTTTAATTAGATTCCTACAATCCTGTAAAACTTAAGTATCTCTGAGAAGAGGAAGAGCTGACTTTCTCTGGACCTGCACACCTCTAAATCGCAGTCCTATCTGCTGCTGCTTATTGCAGCTTTTTGACGAGGATGCGGTGGGGAGTCCTACGGTCATTCCTTCTGGTAATGTTTCACTGATGGAAAAGAGCCATCTTTTCCAGTGGGATTGTATCCAGCCAGTGGGATTGGAGTTTGTTGGTGGAGAGATGGTACAAGTTACTTCCTACATTTCATCCAAGCAATTCAAATGCTGGAAATGAAGTTTCTCCATTTTTCTAGATGAGTCTTTAATCCTTTTATTTTTACCCATGTCTGTTCACACCGATATTTTTTTGTGAAGGACCTGTGATAACAAGACCATGTATTTCTAATAAAATAAGAAGCAACCTCATACCTGTCCTATGTCACAGCTGTGCAGTAGGCTGATAGTGGGCATGCCCCTGCAATCACACAGGACACCACCGGCATCAGCCATAGATTACATTCTATATGTATGTTTGTTGGATAGGGAAGCAAGTGGCCAGATCAAGATCTGTGTCACTGTCAATCGGATCTCTTGCTTGTCATTAGATTTTTTGTGTCATTTACCAAGATCTGTGCCTTTCTCCTGTTTGCAGGCTGTGGCTAAGTAGCGCTGCTCTGAAAAATTTGAGATACCGAATTTTGGATTTTGACCCTCGTGTCTTAGAAGGGAAAGTACAAGTGGATCCTCAAAAGGCAGACACCTTAAAACCAGTGAGGATGATGTTGATTACCTTTTGCAATTATTAGTTAGTAACAATAGATTTTTGATACTGGCTTTTGAACACTACCGGAGATCAAAATCAAATCTGTTAGCCTAGAAGCAATCTTTTATAATCAAATACCTAAATTTCAGTAAGAATAAATTTCCAGATAGTGAGAGATGGATTTGAATATCTATATGTGCATGCCTACTATCATTTTTTGCTGCTAGCTACAGTCAAGCATGCCAACACCTCAGAGATACTGCAGATGCATGTGGAGAAGTAAGAAATTCTAATATAGACTAGTTTTAAAGTTAATCAATGCACAAATTCATGGGAAATGAGGAATTGATGGAACCTGTTTATTTTAAATAACTTCTAGGATATTGCTGCTTATTTTACATTCTTGACAGAAGTTGTCTTGGACAGTAGTGCCACAAATAAGTGACAGGAGTATCAGTCAGTTTCACATTTATTTGGGCAATTTTTCATTTAATTCCTCGCTTCTCTTATTACCTTGTTTTCACAGTTAACCTTTGCAAGATTCTACTTGCCCAATTTGGTACCTCATGCAGAGAAGGCCATCTATGTGGATGATGACATAATAGTGCAAGGTATGGGACCTTTTCTTAGCCTTTTGCCACTGGTGTTATGCTGAGGTCAGCGTGCCATCTCTCACAGTAACCAAACGCTGCTCCTTCAAGGAAAGATGTAAAAACTTTGTAATTATGAAGGAGTTGGATTAAACTGAGTGGTTTTATGTGCTGGAACAATGGACTGAACAAAAAGTCACTCAGTGCTTAATCAGGATTGCTTTTAATTTTTCTGTGCTTACTTCCATTTTCCAGATGATATTCTTGAACTTTACAACACTCCATTGAAACCTGGACATGCAGCTGCATTTTCAGATGATTGTGACTCAACCACTAATAAAGTTGCTGTCCGTGGAGCAGGCAATCAGGTTAGTTTTATTCTGTTTCAGTTGTAACAATAACTGTAAATCCCAGCCTTTGGAATCAGGCACTTGGTTTTAATGTTCTTGCAGGTTGACTTCCCAATGCAGTGAACCTAAAGGTGTGACTGGCCCTACCCAAATCAATTTACTTTGCGTTACAAATGATGCCTACAGTAAAAGCAGTTTGAATTTTTGCTGTGCTTTACAATGAGAGCAATTCCCAGTGTGGAACAGCAGGAAGTCTTAAACATCAGAGGGAGAATTTTTCATTTGTGAGTGTCTAAAAAGTACTTTTTCTGGGAGCGGTACCATAGTAATAATATGGTATTATTAAGACCATGCAGCATTTCTTAAAATATGTAGTTTATATAATCATATTTTTTAAATGTTAGGCGCTTTCTTTCTCTCATTTTAAAGGAAAGGGTATTTGCTTTAACAACTTCAAGTTATGCTTGTCTGTTGGGAGTTGTGCCAAATTTTTCTTTAAATACTAGTTTGACCATATTTTAAGCTAATTTCTACTCTCCTTTTTTTTCCAGTATAATTACATTGGGTTTCTAGATTACAAAAAAGAAACCATACGAAAGCTTGCCATGAAAGCCAGCACCTGCTCTTTCAATCCAGGAGTTTTTGTTGCCAATTTGACAGAATGGAAATTACAGAACATCACTAAGCAATTGGAGAAGTGGATGGCACTTAATGTAGTGTAAGTACCCCCAAGCTGGGGGTGTCAGCAGGTCGGGGATTGGGTTATGGTGATGGCATTTAGCCGTTAAATGAAGGGCTGTGTATGTATCTGTGGCTTCCTGTCATGCAGCTGCAAGTGAATATAAACTGATTTAGGGCCACACAGGCATCTTTCCCAACTTCTTTTCATCTTTTCTTCCAGAGAAGAACTTTACAGCAGGACTTTGGCTGGCAGCATTACGACGCCTCCGCTGCTAATTGTATTTTACAAGCAACATTCCAGTATTGATCCCATGTGGAATGTCCGGCATCTTGGTATGTATGAAACATTTGTGACACTGTTCCTCCAGTGTTTTTTCCAGATCTGTAGCTGGATGCATAGTTGATGATGCAGCAAACGGATCTTTTTGTCCTCTATTTTATACCTTGTTCTTTAAGACACACTGCTTTGCAATACCATCTTGGGGCTCGTGGGCCTGAGCCTTCATGTTCTTTTTTGAACTGCTAGGGGGATAGTTCTTGAATTGACTTACTCTCAAATTACTTACCATTTTCCTTTTTCTTTTTCCACATATATATTGTATCTGAAGTGATCCTAGGCGTTTCCTCCAAGATTGTTGAAAGGAACAGACATTTCTATCTGTTCCGCTACTGATGAAACGCCAATACTGGCAGAGCTTTCTTAAGTTTTGTTTCCAATGAACAATACATAGGCTACTGACTATATCTGGGTATTAAGGGGCTTTTAAAGAACTTAGAAGTTAAGGCAGTACATTAAAACAGATTCTGAGACAGATCAAAGTGGCGTTACGTTTTTTCCCTTTGCCCTGATGTTCTGCCTCCCATATCCTCTCCTTTCTCCCTAAATGGTAAGATTTCCTTTTTGTCAAAATTCTTTGAAGTTAAAACATTGCATGTTGGTGTGTCTGCTGCCCTTATTTCAGGCACTAATGTTTCTTTTTCAATAAAAGGGTCCAGTGCTGGAAAAAGGTACTCTCCTCAGTTTGTGAAAGCTGCCAAGCTGCTCCATTGGAATGGACATTTCAAACCATGGGGAAGAACAGCTTCATATGCCGAGGTCTGGGAGAAGTGGTACGTCCCTGACCCTACAGGCAAGTTCAGCCTGATCCGCAGACATTCAGAAGCCTATGAAGCAAAGTAGAGTCAATCTTAACAACTGACGGCATTTTCTCAGGAAACTTCCGGAGCCAAACAGAATTATTTTTAGCCAACTTGTATTAGAGAGCAGTCCTTACCTTCTGGAGCACAAGGTGATGCACTTATTCAGGTGCAGTTCTGAAAGGCACAGGTGCAACAGAGACTCACTTCACTTGGGTGATGGAAGATGCTACTCCAGCAGCACTATAGAAACTAAGGGAGGATCGCCACAAACTAGTAGCACTTTGGTTAGTTCATTTCTGTCTGTCGTGCGTTCTTCTGCTCTTTACTACAAGTCTTCTAGAGGAGAATCATTTTGTCAGCTACGAACAGTTTCTAAGAACAAAACACAACTTTGGTGCTTGCACCATGCAAATCTTGCACAGCAATGTACTGTAATGAAGAGCTGCTTGGGTTTTGTTCGGTTTGTTTTGTTTTCTTATCCTGTGAAACAGTTTCATCAACAACCCTTTCTTGCATGAAATCTCCCAACCATTTCTGTGTAAGTCTTTCTTGCAGAATTCTGCAAAATTGAATCTTGTTTTTTGAAAGATGATTCAAGTATTATTTCACTATGCAAAAAGGTTTTAACTGCCAGTGAACACTACAACTTTTTTTTTTTTTGTAAAGTGAGAAAACCATTAAAAAATAAAAACTAATTTTAACATGTTGATTTAAGCCTCGGGTAAATGACAGTATGATTCTAGTCTTGATCTGATGTACGAAGTGTGTTTCCTTTATACTTAAATACAGTAGTAAGTAATTGAAACTGAAGTCAATTTTCATCTTTGTGAAAGCAATCTCATTCTAAAATTGTGCAAGCTGTTTACTTTGGGGATCAAACTGTATGAATTACAGATTAATTCTGTTACTGTTAAGTTCCTCATAGTTCTCTCAAGTGAGCATGGCTCTGCTGTGGAAGTTTCTCCTGCTGTGCCTTTCCCAGTCTGGCCCTTTAAACTCAGCGAGATACCTGCGTCCTTTCACAGCTGGCTGCCTGTCACCTTTTTTCTTTAGGTAAGTTGTTGGGGGTTTTTTTATAGTTGTAGTATTGAGTAATGATTATTAGCTGATATATCCCAGCAGCTATTGTGCCAACTACTCCATTTAATACAGGTTTGAACTCAAGTTGTCTTTTTTTTTTTTTTATTCAGTAATACTGTTTGTGAACAGTCCTCAGTGTAAGATGTTTAGCTAAAAGGCTTTGTGATAATGCAGTGATAGGCTCAGTATTGTGTTGCCTGAGATGCCAGGCAGCAGAGAGCTAAAGGGCTTGTTCGTGTGTGTGTGTGTGACTATTGTTTTAGTACTGCTTTGTAATTTAAAAAGGATTTCCAACTACTTGACTCATTGCAGTCACTGTCTATAGTTCTGTTTCTGTCATGGATCCTGATCTGTGGTCTGTTATCTATCCTTTCTTTTCTTGTCCTTGAAGTGGTTTGGAGTAATGAAAGAAATTCAGATTGTATTAGATCAGCTGACACCAACTTAATTCTGATGACCAGGCTGTTTTTAGCAGGCATAAATAAACTGCATGCATCTGTGTCTGCACTTGGTACTTTTTTAAGCCATGTAGGAGGACTATGGCTCAACATACATCTAGGGCAAATAAAACTATCCATTAAGGAACACAGCAACCAGAGCTTTAAGTTAATGTTAAAACAGGTGCATAGCATGAAGATGCTTGGTGTCAGATGCTTATTCTAAATACTTAACTCATTGAGCAGCTGCAGGGCCTTTTGGTAATTCTTTTGCCACCCCAGTTTTGCTATAGGCTGAGTGCAGTAACAGGTTCTTATTGCACAGGGCAATGTTTTGCATTACAGTTACCAGTTGTTGCCATGTATAATAGGTGCAATCAGGAAATATGTCTTTTGTTCAAGAGCACCGTAAGAACAAGCACCTTCTTCCCCAGTAAAGACATATTACTAATATCATAATCCATTAAGAACAATATCATATCATTACATCACAATATCATTACTAATATCATAATCCATTAAGAACAATAAGAACAAGCACCTTCTTCCCCAGTAAAGACATATTACTAATATCATAATCCGTTACCTTTCCCAGTGAAGCTTCTGAAGTAGTGCTTAGATAAAATACGTTGTGTCTAGCTGAAATAAGTAGCATTTTCTAGCCAACCTTTATATATAAAGTATGACAACTTTTGCAAAAGTAATACTGAAAACATGCTGTAGAGGTACAGTCTCTGTAATCCTCTAGGTTTATATTAAATTTAAATTAAATGTTATGAAGGGAGGATGAAAACTTACCTTGGAATTTAATTGCTTGAACATCACTAGAATTAAATGTTTTTCAAAGAAAAAAAACAAAGGGTTTCCTTTTGAAACATCTTTTTATAAGGCAAAGTGAACAGTCTAACTCAGTCTATTAAGCAATTTTAAAAATAGACTTCATTTAATACAGGAAATAAAGTTTAGGACTTAAAGCTGAATACAGTCGGTTTCCTAGATTTGTATAAAGTCTGTAATGATCAAGGGAGATACGCTGTTATACACATTATTTGACACAGTGATAACTGTGAATCTTTGCAGCAGCTCTGGTATGCAGCATTCCTCCAACTTCTGCCGCAACACAAATCTTCCTGACTGTCCTGAAAGCCAGTAATGAGTCTCCAAACCATGTCTTCAGATATCATTCATTACACATAGTCTGTATTAAAATCATAGGCATCATCTCCATCTGCTGTCTTATCCAAGCTGAGTGATAGTGCATTGGAGTGTTCGTTTTCTGAGAAAAGAAAATCATGTGTTAGTGAAACCACTGCAAGTGTTAGAGTACTAGAAACTATCTCTCAAGCCAGGGGTTTTAATACTGACCTGGTACCTGCTTTTCTGAATTTGTAAGACTTGTTTGTTTTCCAAGCTTTGCTTTCCTGGTGACCTGAACTTTGCTTTCCTGCAAGTCAGAAAGGTCCGACATAGGTGTTTATTCAGACATCACTACTTAAGACTCCCATGCAAATGAAACTTAACAGAGACTGATCATAGTGTGAATGTCCCCTTGTATAGTTGGTCAGGAACACACTGCCTTAAAACTGACTTAGAACAATTTTGTTTCCTTAATTAAGGAAAAAAGCCCAACCCTTAGCTCCAGGAGAAAGACTTTGGATTATTCCTGGTGGCTCCACAGTGCCATTCTCAGTTTACAGCAAGATACTGACTGGGTACTTGGTGCCAGGATCTGAGCAGGTAGAAGAAACCTAATGAAACCCTGATTTACCTCTTTGACATCCATGTTGTCGTCTTCTACATCATCGTCATCATCATCACTTTCTGTGAAATCCTCCTCCTCTTCCTCCCCCTCCTTGCTTGTTTCCAAGTTTTCCCACTCTGATGCTTCCTCTATCACTTTGTTTTCCTCTATTGTCCCATTTGCCATACCAGCTGACTGGAAAATGATGCTGCTTGCTGGACTGGGGTACTTTAAAGCTGGGAAAAGCAGAAGAAGTGTCTGTTAAGGCACTGTTAGAAGTACCGGATGTAATGCCTACTCCCTGAGAGGACAGCCATTTTAGGTCAGGGCTAGGAAAAGACAGTCCAGCCCCCTCCCTTCCACAAGGCTAGCAGGGGTAATTTGTGTTAAGACAGCACACAGAGGCACTGTTCTGTTGCATCAGAATCCATTTCTTTCTTAAAAGGTTCATATTCACAGCATTTTGGCAAAGCTATTGTCCCAAAAGGACTGCTGTTCAAAATCTCCCATTAAACCTACTACTACCACTCTTAACGGTAGCAGTGCATTACAGTAACAGTCCTACCTTGAAGAGTGTTGTTGTTTTCTTCTTCTAGGTTCTTTAAATTAAAGCACTGCTGCATTTCAGCTATTTTGTCTTCTGTAAGATATGGTGGCGGTCTCTGAGATCCTGGAGGTTGTGAGTGGTAGCTTATTTTAGCTCTGGGAAAATAAAATATCAGTATTAAAAAAACCAAAAATAACACAGTTAAATCACTGTATTTAAAAATAAAATCCAGAACACAAACACTTCAAACTCCTCAACCTAGCTACTCATTTATTATCATCTGTTTAATACGTTAAACAGCTATTTAAATTTGACTCAAGTTGTCTGTAACAGTATTAAGTGTATAGCCCACTTCTGAGAGTAAAAAGAAATAGCATACTTTGTCACCACAAATCATCTGCCTGTAAAATCATGAGCTTGTAAAAGCAGCTGAACCACTTGCACAAGGGAAACAGTCACTCAATTACTGATTCTGAGTTATATTTATTACCACTCTCAGAATATAGGAACCATTACAAATTCCCACAGAAAATACACCGTATCCTTTCCTGTCTGTGGCAGAGGAATACGTGCACTCAGTATTTGAGAGGAAGACAAATGCCCCTAACAGACTGAGAGCAGAAGTCATAAAACTGGCTATGGAGTAACATGTAACATGCTTTGACTCTTTCCCTGTATACTTCACTAATTCAGCAAATTATCCGTAGATGGCATTTTCTAAATCTGTTAGCCAATCCAGCTCTCTTTATCCAGGTAAAATGTGAGGGGGTGGGGGAAAAGCAGCCTCTCCTTTCTAAGTACTTCTCAGGGCTCAGAGCTTCTGCTGTGCTGGATTAACAATGTGAAAAAGGTGAGCAACATAAAGCAAAATTTATAGCATACATACCCTGTCCAGTCACAAAGCAGTAATTTAGCTATATTCTCTATGTCAGGAACACCTCCCTTTTTCAGCATACCCCTTTTCTGAGCAAGTAAACTTAAAAACTCTTCAGTGTTCCTGAAATCTGGGATGCTGTAGTGCATCATTACCTAGTGCAAAAGAAAACGGTGCTTTCAGAAAGATACCCTTTTCTTTTAGTTTTAGGAATAAAAAAAGCAAATCAAGTTATAATGAGATGAACAAGTATGCAAAGAGCCATTTTTCTCTTGCACGTGGGAGTAAGCATTACACAGCAAAATGCCTACTTCATCAACAAATTCATCTGCCATTCACCCACACTAGTGGGTGTATAGAGACAGCACGCCCGTTTGTGAAAAAACAGTTATCGCAGAACTGAATGGGAATTAGGCTTAGGTTAATCCATGTGAAACTAGAGTGAAATCAGAGTTGGATCTGAGGTCTTCACAGTAGTAATAGGAAGCAGTCAGAATATCTTCATTTTTCACTCTGTGGTGAGATCTTAAACGGAGGGTTTTTTTAAAAATCAGGTTAGTTATTCAGAAAACAGACTCTTGCTGACAGGATCCTGGCATGCTCTTTCTGCCTTCCATTTATCAGGATGAAAGATCACACTTAGCATTGGATACACCAGCCAAAGTCTGCCACTCCGTATGGGGAAAGCAGTGCAAAAGCCACCAGAACTAGTTGAAGTGAAATGAACTTTGATTATTGGCCTAAGAAACCTACAGAGAAGTCAAATGCAGTGAGATGTGGAAACAGATGGAGCTCACCTGCTGTTTACTGCAGTGATTTAGAATGGCATCTACTCCTTCAAGCACATCTGCTGAACCTGATTCTTCAGTGTCTATGATACTTCTCAAGGCCAGAGCCAGGACGTTGTTGGAAGGATCTGCAATTATACTTGGACTGTCTAACATCTTTGTCTGTTTATCAATGTGCACAATTTGCATGGACCTATTGAGAGAGAAATGCACTGTAAGTAGGTAAAGATAAACCAACTAGCAAAGGACTGGCGATGGGGAGGGATGCAAGACACAAAGCTCAGCATTGGACTGAACACGCATCATACAGAGTCAGTTTCAGTGCTTTCTCATCCTATGCTTTGCATAGGACAGAAATGTAAAAGTACAAAGAGAACGTTTATAGGCTGTATTCCCTCATGACAGCTTGCATCACACAGATCAGTATCTTTCATCCTGGCAAACTGAAATGCACATTTAAAACTGCACACAGGGGTATACTTTGACCCTAATGGATGGAAATTGTACACAAACAACAAACTCAAGGTAATCAGAACACAACAACAAACAGGGAAATGAACAGCTTTTATCAGACTCAGCTTACTTGGTAACGCCTCTTGCTAGGCCCACATTGCAAGCACGAACTCCTTTAAGACTGTTGATTATGCTGCTCTTTCCCACATTAGGGAAACCTGAAGAAAGCCACATAAATCCTTGTAAGTTAACTAGTAAAACTCGGCCTATGTAACACTGATCAAAACTGCTTCTTCCAGGTGTCTTTGGTAAAGTACGTCTTCAGCGTGAGATCAGAGTTGGATCTGAAGTCTTCACTACAGAAGTAAGACAAAGTTTGTATCCTCATTTCTCATGCTGATAATAAAAATGGTGAATGTAACACCACAAATCTTACCAGGTAGGAGGAAAGCAGTACAAGCTGCATGATATGTAACCTGCTTATCTCCTTTTCCTATGCTGGTGAATCAGCTAAGGCCTCACACAATGTGCCTTCCACAGATCACATACACTACGTGCACGTAAGTGCAACATAGATCGCTGTCAACTGAAGTACTACACTAGCGAGTCTTAGATGAAAGTGAGAACAATGACTAGAAAGCCCATTAGCAAGTCACGTGTTAGTTGACACTTACCTACTACCCCAACCTGAATGGCTTTGTTTTGAGTCTTGCTGTGCTCTTGAAGAAGTTTCAAAAGGCATTTGCTTCCAAAACATTCAGTGGTTCTTGATAAATCAACACGTGCACGTCTTTTGGTGAACTGTTCCTGCTACAGGATTCAAAGGTAAAAAAATCCCATGGTTAGGAGCTATTTAGGAAGATAAAGATGTATGCTTAGATTTATTTATCTACTGTAATGTAGATAAATCCTATCCTCTATTAGAGGACGTTACTGTGTTCTTCTAAACAGAAGGAATTAGTTTAATAAGAAATTTGGCTAATCAGTTAAGTGACAGTAAAAGAGGTGGCCATCAACTACTAAGAAAAAGGAATGTGAACTGACTTGTAGGGCTTGTGATTTCAGTTGTGCAACCATAAAATAACCATGTATGTTGCGAAGCTAGAATCCTTAAATCCACAAATTCACTCAAGAGACTTCCAATTTTTTGAAGGATTTCAAAACCTGCTCTCTGCGTTGCAGTTTCTGCACCATTTTGCAGGAGGGTCCATTTCACTATGCTTTTATCAGGGTTAAGACATGTGAAGCATTATGTATTAATTACGTATTCATACATGTACGACTCAAACGAGCATCTTCAAAGAGTCAAGACTAGGGCACAGGGAGCTAACCCCCTTACACGCTTCATGAAGTCATGTCAAGTGCTACCTTTACTGATGGCCACGGGATGAATGCCGTAGCACGGCCTGCATGACTTTACCTACAAACCACCTGAGGTATAACTGGTGCAACTGTCCTATGTAGAAGAGGAACAATTCCTCATCTTCCTCCCCTCACTGTCCTTACAGTGAAGACCTATTTTTACTCTAGTCCAGCATCCTGGGCCACAAGTAACAACATGTATTTCAACAGCAAGAATTTCCCCACTGTACTACAAAGGCATTATCTATCAGTCACAGCAGTATCATCAAACAAGGGGAAAAGGAATTTTAAAGAACAAGAGTTCCTGTTTCTCAACATGTTTCAACATCTGGGATTGCAAACACCTAAGACTTAGTCATAAGACAGCCTTCAGTACTCTTACCATAGTCCTGTCCTTCATCAGTGTTGCTGATTTAAAAGCAACTGTTGGAAACTCTTTCTTCAAATAATTCAACCACTTCTCTAAGTTATCCTTTGGCACTAAATCTGGAAAAAAGAGCAGAGTCTGTTCACTCCTGTGAATGTTAAATGTTACTGTGTGGAGGAAATCTGATGTGGAATCAGGAACCAGGCTGTATTTTGTCCATTTAGTACGTTTATGACAAATAATGTTTGGCTGAATAGTAAAGTACCAGCTATGGTCCCCAAAGGCACCCAGTGTTGCAAGTTTTAGTCTTTATTTTCTGCCTCAAGCAGAACATACCATAACTACATTTTTAGTCCCTGAATCAGGTTTTTAATGCTGGGGTCTTGCTAGGAGACTGTATGGTTAGAGTGATGTTCCGTGAAGGATTATCGCATCATCCCTGCAAAGGCTACTCTAATATAAAGTTCCCTTTGCTCTTGCTGTTGCTTTTGGTATCTTCTTCTTTCTTTGCTTCTGGTAACTCAGTCATTTCCAGCCTTTTTAGCTGGTTTCACCTGCTTTTGTGTGGATTGTTTCATGCAGCAATGGAAGGGAGAAAATACTTCCCAAAGCCAAATTTCAAATCCAACTATTGCATTGACTTGCTGATCCTTAACTCACCATTGCCTCAGTGGGGACCAGCATTGTGACCCCTGCCTACTCACCTACGTTCACAAAAACATTAAAAATTTGTAAGATCTTTAACTTCTGCCACATTTGGCCGAGACTGGCCAATGCCTTCAGATTCTACTGAAAAGGAGGCTAATGTGCATTTACCTGGCTGTGGTGTTAGCAAACTAGACTAAAAGGTGGAGGAAATGTGATCCCTTCAGTAGGGCAGCGAGCTCAGAGTTGGATCTTATGTCTTCAATGGAATCTCAGATTCCTTTAAAATCTTCTTCATAGCTCGCCTACCATGGAGCCACATGGTGGCCAAGTTAACGCTTCAAGAAAACCTGTGTTTCTTACCAATTTTGTTCAGAACCAACAGTAGCTTTTTGTCTCCTCCAGAGCACATTACAGCTTGCTCCAATTGAGGACACCGGCAGCCCATTGGATCTCTTGCATCTAAAACCTCTAGAACCACATCTGAGGCCTCAATCACCTAGGTTAGAAAAAAAGAGAGAAGATTCTCAAGAAAGACATGACAGACCATTTGACAGATGACAACTCTGGAATAGCTGGGGCTATTTCACAGAATGATTGGTGAGGTTTCATATGACTGGTCTTGTTTGAGCCCCTTTCTTCTGATCTGCAAACCAGAAAGCTGAAGCAATTTTCATCTTTTTCCTCCAAAGGTAAGAAATCCTTAGACTCTAGTACCTCATTACTACAAAAGTTCTTTGATCACTCAGTATGTACTGATATTGGCCCTAGAAGTCTAATGCCGCAAAGTGCTGGTAGCTCACACCAGACAAGACTGAAACCCTCAGTTTCTGTCATAAAATCCCTTACTTCAGTGTTGAAGTTTATCACAAACAACCTTTATACTCTCTAGCAGCTGCACAGTAATGAAAAAAAAGGAAAATAACAAGCGGTCTCATTGCTGACTCTCATCAAATTATATAAAATATATAAAAATAGTCAAGGCCTCTCACCTTCTTGAGCTCCCTGCAGAATGATTTCTTTGAATTTTTATGCAGAAATTTGTTAGTCTTTGCTTTAGATTTGCCAGCGGACTCCTGAATGCAAATAAAAATGAAAAGGAATGATTTAACTGAGAATTATACTTGTATGCATATACAGCATGAAAACGTAAAATGTAACATACGGCTTAAGATGTAGTTTCAGGATGACTTTTATTGCTTCTATAGGCTAAAAGAATCCTAATCATACCAGACACCTACCTGTCCCTCTGCTTTTTCCTTGATTTTGGCTGCATTCTTTTTAGCTTCAAGCTTCCTCTTCTTTTCATGTTCTTTCTGTCTGCTGAGCTTCTGCTTTTGTTTTAGTTCTTCAAGCTGACGGCAAACAAGAACCCAATCCAGATAAAACATATTTGAAGGTGGTAAGGAAGACTACTCTTTCACCCCATTTACTTATTTCTGACCAAAGTTCCTGAAACAGCTTAGAAGTCACGGCTGTCCAATTGCCATTGGGAACTTTTTTTGCATCCTGCCCTGAAAAGAAAACTGTTGCCTTCAATTGCCTCAGAACCAGAGGCAATACATCCATTAGCTAGACCCCAAAATAACAGCTGTCCAGCATCCACATTACAGCTGACAAGGGCGCTGCTCTCATGTTGCATTATGCCAGGCTATAGACAGTGGATCCTTATTTTCTCTATAAGCACGTAATGCCACGGCTTAACTTTCAGCATTCTACCATGATTGCCCCTCTGGACGTGCGCATGTGCACACGCAGCTTCCTTGAAGATAGGAATGGTCTCAGATCTTGTCTTCTTTACCACAAACCATATTTACCCTCTGCTTTCTTTGCTCTGCTTCCCGTAGAAGCTCTTCCTTGAACGGGGCAGCACTGGGAACACCGGGATCTTTCTTGGGCTTTTTGCGTCCACGTTTTTTGGCCTCCTTCCTGACTTTTCGGTGGTGTTCTCTGATCTGAAGACAGGAACAAGAACGTGTTCTCAGTCTAAGGCAAAAAAAAAGGGATGCATCCGTCGTATTTGCAGATACAGAGTAAAAAATGGTACGTTTCTGACTTTAGACTGAAGCGTTTCGATTGCGTAATGTCTCATTGTAAAGCTACGCTTGAACGTACCAGCCCAAAACAACGCAAAATGCAATGATGTCAAAAACCCGCACTCCTTTCTACATCATCCTTTGGCCACAGTAACTGGAAAGCACATTCCTCACCACAGTCCAGACTCCTTTAACGTTCAAAATACCACATCCTCGTTGTGTGCATTTACGCGTCCAACGCTTTTTGGTAATAATACAGCGGAAACGCCTTTAGCGTTGAACAGTGAGCGCGGAGCTGCAATGAGAGGGGGGCAGCCGGGGGCCGGCACTCACCTTCTTCTGGATCTTGTAGCGCTTGTGGCAGGTCAGCCTCTTGCTGGCTTTCCTCAGCTCTGCAAGGCACCGCGCCGTCAGCTCCCGGCCCGCCCGCCTCCCGGGGACAGCCCCGCCGATCACGGGCGCCCGGCCACG